>JBBPNO010000681.1:0-16928 GCA_038090915.1 Boletus eberwhitei
GGAACGACTAGATTATTTACCTAGGAATGGGCAGGAATTGCCCAGAGCTACAGTACATTAGCTACAAGTAAAATGATAAGAAAAAGAGACTCACCTCAGCCGCTGCCTAAGAGGGCAAAAACGACTGAGGTGCATGTCAGCGAGTAGGAACTATATATGGGCAGAGGTATACTCGTATTATGTTATATGTGATGTGGTGTAAACGGGTCCAAAGGAAGTGTGTAACATATGTTGTAAGTATTAGCTAAGAAATGATGAAAGTCTAAGTGTAATAAAAGTTCATTCCGAGTTCGGAATGAGCACGGGAAAACTCCGGAAACAGTTCCGGAGCAGTTCCGAGATGCTAGTCTCGGAACCTGCAGAAGGGCGTGGGAAAATTTCAGAAGTACCTTCGGAACTAGTGGTTCTGGAATATGATTCCGGATGGGCATTTCCGAGCTTGGAAGTGATGGAACCGGAATGGTTCGGGACTTGATTATGAATGAATATTGTCAACACCTAGCCATAGACTTCATCTGACCCTCTTCCTCCGCTCACGCCACCCCAGTGTTATGCGACCTGCATAACTGTTGACACGTGACCATGTAATCCTTCTTGATCTACAACCGGCACCTTCCCAGTTCCCCAATTGCATGGTCCGGAGGGCATCGACTCCGATATGCCAAGGGAAGGCTTTGTCGCTACTCCACAGATGTAGCTCACTGTGCAGAAACCTGAATGTGGGCCGATGCTTCTTGGACAAATGGCGAGCCAACCATGCTTATAGAGGGCGAGCCCTGCTAAGAGCAATGGTACAAAGTACCGAGCTTACTATTACTGCAAATAGTAAGATGAGCAAAGAGATGGCTTCCAGATCTGAGTGAGATCGAAGCAAGGTGGAACTTTGATAGAGTTTGACTTTACACGGAAGATTGTGTATATCAAGGTTAGGGATTTACATAAAAAGAAGTGTCAATATATATAGTACTCGAGGCTTCAGGGCAGGTTAGATATAAATACTAAATATAGGAGGGAAAGATTGGATCTTAGATGGGATCGGGGAGTATAGGAACTATGAGGCTGTGTACGAGAGAACACAGCTGAGGAGATGCTGTCCGAAGTGAAATATATCGAAAGGTGAAATTGAGAAATGAAACAGAGCCATGGGGCAGTGTTCATCGCCTTGCACAGCCTTGGTGGCGATGTGGGTGATCGGACTCTAGAAGGCATCACCTTCAGAGTTGGGGGTCAATGGGGCATTTGGGAAATATTCCCCTATGTTGAAGAGAAGGTCATCCCATAGGGATGGGGTCAGAATGTTTGCGTTTAAGGAAATTTGGTACTCCCTTTGGTTAATTGTAACACCCAGTCCTCTTTGTCTGCAAGAAGGACAGTTCACTCCGCCTTTGTGTCAACTTCTGAGGACTCAATAAGATCACAAAGAAAGACCGCTATCCACTCCCCCATATCTCTGACCTTCTGGATGCTCCGAGCTGTGCAAAGATATATACCAAGATTGATCTCCAGCATGCCTACCACCTGGTCCACATTGCCGATGGAGATGAATGGAAAACTTCCTTCTGAATGTGCTATGGCTCCTATGAGTGGCTGATAATGCCTTTTGGCCTTATCAACGCCCCCATGACTTTCCAACGGTTTGTCAATACTGTATTTGCAAATCTTCTAGATGTTAGCATGATCGTTTACCTGGACGACATCCTGATCTTCTCCACGAACAAAACTGCCCACAGAGAACATGTCTGGAAAGTCCTCTGACGACTCTGCAAACATGGCCTTTATGCAAAACCTGAGAAGTGCAAATGGTCCACCAACACTACAGAGTACCTCAGCTACATCATCACGCCCTCTGGCCTTACTATGTCTTTAGACAAAGTCAAGGCTGTGCAGAACTGGCCGGAACCTCGTAAAGTCAAGGACGTTCAGTCTTTCCTCGGATTCACTAATTTCTACCGGCATTTTATCACCAACTATTCTGATATCGTCATTCCACTAACCCGGTTGACCCACAAAGGTATTCCTTGGGTCTTTGGAGATGACTGTCGATCCACCTTCCTTTCACTAAAGGAAGCCTTCACCACCGCTCCCATCCTTACTCATTGGGCTTCCGATGCTCCAATGATCATAGAAACCAACGCCCCTGACTATGCCATCATCAGGATTCTTTCCATCCACTGTCTGGATGAAGAACTCCAGCCCATCGCTTTCTTTTCACGGATGCTGACTGCTCTGGAGCTCAATTACAACACATATGACAATGAGCTCCTCACCATCCATGAGTCTTTCTGGGCTTGGCGACATTACCTCGAAGGCTCAGGCACTCCAATCAATGTCGTTACCGACCACAAGAACTTGGAGTACTTCATTACCTCGAAACTCCTGACCTGCTGGCAAGCCCAGTGGTCGGAGTTCCTCTCCCAATTCCACATGATTATCTGTTTTTGCCCTGGATGACTTGATGTGAAACCTGATGCCCTTACTAGACGCTGGGACGTCTATCCCAAAGAGGGGGATAAGGACTATGCTCGCGTCAATCCACATAACTTCCACCTCATCTTTATACAGGAACAGCTCGCTTCTTCCCTCCACACTACTTATCTTGCAGCTCCAGTACTCTGGGCTAGCACCCTTTTTGATTTAGAGCAACTCCACAGCGACATCCTATCCGCACTCCCCTCCGACCCACTCGCCGAACTATATATGTCCTCCCCCAATCTGGACTCACGCTGGTCAGTCAATGAAGACGGCTTCCTCTGTCTTGACAAATGCATCTACATCCCCAATGCCAATGACCTCCGACTCCGAGTCCTCAGCTACAAACATGACCATCCCCTCTCTGGACATTTCAGCCAAAACTGGACTTTGGAACTTGTACGCCACAAATACACTTGGCCAAGGATATGGACATTCATCAAAGAATACATCTCCTCCTGCACCACTTGTGCCTGCACAAAAGTTCCAAGACATCGACCCTATGGGTTGTTGAAACAACTCCCCATCCCCATAAAGCCATGGAACTCCATCTCTATGGATTTCATTGAGCAACTCCCCTCGTCCTCCAGATTCACCACCATCCTCATCATTGTGGATTGATTATCCAAACAGTGCATTTTCATCCCGACATACGACACAGTAACTTCCCCAGACTTGGCAAAACTCTTCCTACTTCATGTCTTTTCTAAGCACGGAGTTCCCTCTCATATTACCTCCAATCGAGGTTCGGAATTCGTCTTACACTTCTTCCGCTCACTCAGAAAAGCTCTTGACATCCGCCTCCACTTTACCTCTGGCTATCACCCTGAAGGAGACGGTCAGACAGAACATATGAACCAGATGCTCGAACAGTACCTCCACATATATTGCAATTACCAGCAAGACAACTGGTCCAAACTCCTTCCATTAGTGGAGTTCACATACAACAATGCTCCGAGTGCCACTACCGGTGTCTTCCCGTTCTTCGCCAATAAGGGCTATCACCCCAATGTCACAGTACACCCTGAGCATGACCTCACCTCCGCCAAAGCTCGCGAATATTCTATAGACCTCGATTCTCTCCACAATTACCTTCGTGAAGAGATGGCTGCCACCCAAAAGCGTTATCAAGGACCTGCAGATGCTAGACAATCTCTGGCACTGGACTTCAAAGTCGGTGACCTGGTCTTCATAAAAGCAAAGTACTTCCGTTCCACTAGGCCTTCGAAGAAACTCTCTAAGAAGAATCTAGGGCCCTATCCAATTATCGCTCAGGCAGACTCCCACTTCTTCACTCTCCGACTCCCTGAGTCAATGAAGTCCGTTCACCCGGTCTTTCATGTCTCACAACTAGAACCCTCTGTACCCAACACCATACCTAACTGGGTACAATCTCCGCCACCTCTGGTTGAAGTAGACGAAGAACCAGAGTATGAAGTTTCAAAGATTCTTGACTTGAAAATAGACCGATGTTACCAAAATTGCAAACTCCTGTACCTTGTCCAGTGGTCAGGATATGAAGGAACAGATGAAGAAACCTCCTGGCTTCTAGCCATGGAACTCAGTCATGCTTCTGAACTTGTCAGAAACTATCACGCTCGCTATCCAGACAAGCCTGGACCTCACTCTGCATAACCAGACACAAATTCATTAAAAAGGAAAGAAACAAGTATTCTACTGTATTTCTTCTTCCTCCTCTTCTTCTTCCTCCTCCTCTTCTTCCTCCTCTTCTTCTTCCTCCTCCTCTCCCTCCTTGTTTTCCTCGATTCTCTCCGCAGCCAACCCGGCCAACTCTGACTTCACCTCCTTCACCTTCCCTTCCTCCACCTCCAACTCTGAATCCTTGCTCCCATATACCTCCTCTGCTTTCAACTCCACCAGGCACTCCAGCAGGGAGTTCTGCCAGTCGAGCTGCCTGTTCTGCGACTTCAGGGCCTCCCAGATCTCCCAAAGGATCTCCGAGAGCCCCGCCATCGCTCCCACTCCTGCCTCATCTCTGTTGGAGCCACTAGGCCCTGCCTTGTCCCCTCCTACCCTCCTCCGCTTCCTCCATCTCTCTGGCTGCTCCTCCCCACATCGCTCACACTTCGCCTTGGCGTCGTGGCACTCAACACACGACTTGGACTTTCTGGGGCCGAGCACACACTTGAGCCCCTGGTGTTCACAGTGCAAGCATTGCTGCTCCGCCAACACCCTCTTCTTCCCTTGTACGATGCTCTGTCACGCCTGTACCTCCTCTGCCTGTCATCCGTTAGTTTCGACATACCCCAGTGCACTGTCACTCACTCTTCTGATGGCCTCCTCCTCGGCCTCTTGACGTGCCCTCTCCGCCTCCTCCTTGTGCACCTTCTTCTCCACCTCCTCACATGCCCTCCTCCATTGCTTATTGTACTTGGCAGCGCTAACCGCCTCCTCATCATCCTTGTCCTCCGCGAGGCATTCGTCAGACCATTGTTGGATGCTGTCGAGGTCAGACATGGTAGGGAGTAAGGAGTATGCGGAATTGGCCGAACCAAACCGTCAATTTTTATACACCAGCAGCTCCGCACTTTCAGACTCCATCTCTCTTCCACTCCACATTGTCTCTCGCCTAGGCCTTCAGGGGTTCAGGCCTAAGAGGGGGATACTGTCATATCCCATATAACTCGACAAGTCCAACTCCGGACTTCCATCCATAACTCCAGCACGTTCTCTTACAGAACATACTTCTATGCTCTTGGACTTGTGTGTAGTAATCTCACCTACTTATCCGTACATACCTATGCTTCTTCATCTGTCCTAGTCTCGCCCTGTAGATACCTCCAATCCAGTGCCTGTCTCACTTAGGAGCACTGCTCCGGCAAGATACCAACTCCGTTACTGCCTCCATTACTAATACCTTTGTCTCAACCATATATAAATTATCAGTATGACTCCTATATAGCCAGTTCGAATATCAACCCTGAACATCACTCCTGTCCTCCGTCCGAGTCTCGATGACTCACTCTGACCTCTGCTCGACTTGATGTTTGACCACATCGAGTTCATACCTCTGATTTTCATATGTCCTCAAAACCCGGGACATTGGACTTGAGCAAGGGTGCACCACACAAGGTGAAGCCAAGTCCCGACACCCTCAAGCAACTCCGGTTCATTGGAGTTGCATTGGAGCTGTCCATTCTTAACACAAGGATAGGTTGGATGGCATGCTTGAAGTGATGTCCAGGGAGAAGGGCGACACAGAGGTCAAAGCCTTCAATATAGAGAAGGACAAGAATATACTCCCGAACTTCGAAGAGGGTGGCTGCAATGTCAGAAAGGGTGGTGACCTGTGGGGAGTCTCGGGTGTTTCCTGCAATGAGTTCCCATAGAGGGGAATCTGTCGCGCCCCAGGGGGTCCTAGTGACCAGGAATCAAATGTGGGTGTATGCTCGGAAAAGGTGGACGAGCTGTACAAGGGAGTTGTCAGAGTTGAAGAAGGAGTTACACTCCAGGGCTCTGAGGGCCTCTGCATTTTCGAGAAGGGACACATAAAGTAGTCGACAAGAGGTGGGGGGGAGTCTGCTGAGTCATCGAGTGAGGAAAGAAAATGACATTTACCACTGGTAGTGATAGGGACAGCCATTGATGTGACAGAAATACTGGTGTTGGCTGGCGTAGGTGGGGATATCTAGGTCTGGATAGTGGACTTGTAGGCAGGCTTGGGTGAGGGCAGTTTGTACATAGGAGATGGTGATCAGGAGTGAGGAGAGATCTTGGGACATTGGAACTCTGTCAGAGTTGATGCTGTTTTTTATACTCCTGGAGCACAGCCTTAGCATTGCTTAGATTTGACTCTGCTTCCCAAGTCCACTTGGAGGTGGTGTATCCTTTCTAGTGCACAAGGTATCGCCTTCATCCCGAGGTTCTCCAATGGTTGATGATGCTGTCCACTTCATATTCTTTCTCTGTTCCAACTAGTTCCAGTGGTGGTTGTGTGAAGTTAGGTCCATGTTCTGTGGTTTCCCGATACAGGGAAAGTAGGGATGTGTGGAATACGTCATGAATCTTCCATTGGGTGGGTAGCTTTAGCCAGTAGGCAACAGAGGATATCACTTGGGTGATTTCAAAGGGACCAGTTCTTTTGGGAGATAGTTTTCGGGAGGGAACCTGTAATTTTAGGTTTTTGGCTTCCAGCCAGACTTTTTCTCTGATTTTCCATGGCTTGAAGCAAGAGAACGTTCTCTCCTTTATTCTTTGTTGGGTGATCATGTGTGCTGCTTCAGCTTCTTTTTGTGCCTCATTAAGGAAAGTCATCCTTTGCTCCAGTGTGGGAAGGAAGGTTTTCCCGAGGGGGGGGTGGGATCGTGGTTTGTACTCTAGCATAAGGCTGAAGGGGGATTTTCCTGTGACAGAGTGTGTGGCAGAATTATGTGCAAACTTGGCCATAGGTAGTAGGTTTAACCATCAGTGGGGTTGTCCGTCACAAAAGATCCTTAGGTAGGTCTCCAGCTGTTGGTTGTAGTGCTCTGTTTCTCCATCTGTTTGGGAATGATAGGCGGTTGATAGTGCTATGTTGTACTAGAGGAGTCTTGCAAGCTCTCAGGCAAATGCAGAGGCAAATTGCGGGCCATGATCCAAGACTAGTTTATCATGTAATCCGAAGCATTTGAAGACATGATTGAAGAAAAGACGGGCTATTCCGGCCACGTCTACCATTTTTGAGCAAGGGGCGAGAATTACCCCCTTACTAAGCCCATGGTCGACCATGACCATAATAGAATCGAAGTCATCCACAGGGGGAAGGTCAGTGATGATGTCTACAGAAAGGTTTTGGAATGGGCATGTTCCATGGAAGGCAAGGGGGATTACCGGAGGGACCATTGGGTGAGTTTGGACTTTGTTGGCCTGGCAGATAGTGCAGCCGGCAATGAATTTGCAGACGAAGGTGGATAATCCTGGCCACTAGTAGTCTTTCGAGAGGAGGGTGATGGTGCATAAGTGGCCACCATGTCCTCCTTTGGTAGAATTATGGGCGGCAAGTACAATGGCTTGCCAAGCCAGGCCAGGGATATATAGTCGTCCTTTGAAATACAACAGTCCATCGTCAAAGGTCCAGTCGGTCATATTAGAGCAGGTGAAGAGTGGTTGGTCCTTTTCAATATTTTGGAGAGCAGTGAGAACAAGGGGGTCCATTGCGGATGACTCTCCTATCTTCTTTGCCAATGCCATGTTGATGCAGCATATTTGATGGTCAAAGGCAGTGGTTGGTAGGATTTGCACATCTTCGTTATCTTTGGAGGTGTCAACTTCGTCTCTCCGAGATAGAGCATTGGCAGGCACCATCTTGCTTCCAGGTAATACATGATATGTGACGTTGAAGTCCTGTAAGAATAGGAGCCATCTGGCCTGTCATTGTGACAGCTTCTGAGGTTCTTTGAAGTAGGTGAGGTTTTTGTGATCTGTTAGGACAGCCATGGGATGAGGCGACCCAAGGAGATATTGTCGCCATTCCTCCAACTCCCATATGACAGCCAATAGTCCTCTGTCATATATGTCGTAATTTCTCTCAGCCAGAGAGAAGGTTTGTGAGAGATAGCCACAAGGTTGCATATCTCCATTGTCATTGTTTTGCATGAGTACCACTCCCAAGGTGGTTAGGGAGGCATCGGTCATGAGAGTGAATGGTTTGTTGGTGTTGGGAAAGGCTAGGACAGGCTTTTGTGTGAAGATGTTCTATAGACTTCGGAATGCTTTCTCCTGTGGTTCATTCCAGTGCCACGCCATTTTCTGCTTGGTGAGGTCAAGCAGGGGTCATGCAATGTCCGAGAAGAAGGGGATGAATTTCCAGTAGAAGTTGCAGAAGCCTAGGAAGGATCGTATGTCCTTTATGTTGCCTGGGTGGTGCCATTCTTGGATAGCCTTGAGTTTGACTGGGTCCATCTGGACTCCGTTCTTTCCAACAATTATTCCTAGGTATTCGACTTCCTTGGCAGAGAAGGTACACTTCTTGAGCTTGAGGTACATTTCATGCTGGTGGAAGCATTCTAGGATCTTTCTGGTTCTGTCGTCATGGGTTGCTTGATCCGAGGAGTAGATTAGTAGATCGTCCATGTAAATTACCAACCATCCTTCTGTAATGTAATCTTTGAAGAGATCATCCATAAATGCTTGAAAGGTTGCCAGTGAGTTGCATATTCTGAAGAACATTACATTTGGCTCATAGAGCCCGAATGGGGTGAGAAATGCTGCCTTCCATCAGTCTTCTGGTTTGATGAGCACATTGTTATATCCCCATCTGACGTTGAATTTAGGAAGATAGAGGATCCTTTCAGTTTATCAATGAGGTTGAAGATGAGAGGAAGGGGATATGCATTTTTGATCGTGTGCTTGTTTAGGTACTGATAGTCTTGGCAGGGTCTCAACTTCCCGTCTTTCTTCTGGACAAAGAAGAAGGGAGCTACTTGGGGAGATTTTGATGGTGATATCTTTCCCATCTTGAGATGTTCGTCAATGAATTCTCAGCAGGCTTTTTGTTTTTCGGGGTTTAGTGGATAAGCTCTGGCTTGTTTTGGCATGAATGTGTCTTTCAAGTCGATGGCATGATCATATGGCCTTGATGGTGGTAATTTTGTCATGGTCTTCTCAGCAAAGACGTCCTCGTATTCTTTGAAGGCTGGAGGTAGGGCCACTTCTTTCTTTTGTGCTTGTTGGGTGATTGCCGTGGATAGAGTTGCCCTTCTTATGATGAACTCTGGCACATTCCTGTGTGTGTTGAAGAACTTTCCCCTTTGTTCAGGTGTCCAGTGGTGGAAGCTTTCATAGAGTCCATCTCATATGTACTCCGCCTCATCGTGTTCCAGATACCTCAGTAGGTATCATTGCTCTAGAGCTCCTGGGGGGTCCCCATGCATGAACCTATATGACGACAGCATAATCGTTACTTGTCCATCTTTCCAATCTATATCAGGGTTAACAGCCCTGAGCTATGGAAGTCCTAAAATGACTTTGTCTTTGCCACAGTTGAGGATGAAGAGGTCCCACCACTCTTGCACTCCTCTGTAGTCCAACATAATGTTGGTCTTTTGTTTGATGGTCCCTGATTGGTTCTGGGTTCCATCTATGTTCCAGGCTTGTATTGGTTGATCAAGCTTATACACTGGTAGGCCCATATCTAGTACTGCTTTTCTTTATATAAAGCATCCGGTTGCCCACTGTCGATGAGAGCATTTGTTCCAATGATTTTGCCATCCTGCTTCCAGATTGAGAGAGGAATGCGAATAGAATTACTCTTCAATCCAGAAATAAATACAGGGGCTATCGTGAAGGAGGGAAGTGACATTGGTCCACCCCCTCCCTTTAAAAATGCATCTTCGGGGGTCTGAATAGATTAATGGGTGCTGCGGGATTCTGATCTAATGAGAGGACATTTACAGACTCCTCCTATTCTTCTGTGACATCTTCATGTGTCTCCTCCAATAGAAGTCCTCTCTCATCAAGCCCTGTGTCAAAGGCCACCTTGAGCATTTTGAGAACTGTGTCTCAGCTACTACTCCTGGACACCTCAGCGAGGTACTGGTCCAGCAAGTCCTGTTGTCATGGGATGGGAGATGTGGTGACAACCCTGGTTTGTGCCACTGGTCTTTTTACAGGTTTATACCCAGGGTGTTTTCTTGTGGAACACCCTTTCTCATTGCAGATAAAGCACCTCTGCTCTCTCATCCTTTTGGCTCGTTCGGTGGGAGAGTGCATGATCCGATCTACGTCCATTGCGTTTGGATCTTTGTGCCTTCCTCCTTCTTCTCCATATGTGGGTTTTGGTCCTTGCCTCATTGCTTTGATCCTAGCATAGCTGGCATTGATGGCGGCTGCTTTGGTATAGACATCTTCCATTGTCATGTTTGGCTTGGTGAGTATGTCTGATTGAGCAAGTTGCTCAGCAATTTTATCGTCAACTCCTTGTAAGAACCATTTCAAGAGGGCCTTTTCATCTCGCACTTCTGACCTTACAGCCAATAGGGAGAATTAGAATACAAATTTGTTGAAGCTTCCTCCTAGGTTTCTTTGTTCAAGGCTGGCGAGTTTTACGTGAGCATTGTCAGCATTATTGTATGGGCAGAAGGAGACCACGAAGGCCTGCTTTATCTTTTCATAGGTTTTTTCCGATTTGGGCACCATGTCATCCACTAGCTTGATAAGCCAAGCTTCTGAGAACCCCTTTTCTTTTCCCTTTGACATCCTGTTCAGGAGCGTATGCTTCCTAACCTTTATTGGCATGTTGTCATGGAAGGCGAAGTACCCCTCCATTGCCAAGAGCCATCTCTTAGCATCTTTGTTTTCTCTGTTCCATTCTTCTGGCAATGCTGCTTTGTATTCAACCATTTTGTTTTCATCATCACTTTCTGGGTGATCTGGATGATTTGCAAATAGATCTATGTCTTCTTGGGGATCTACATTGATCGGTTCCAGTTCTAAGTTTGGCAGAGGGGTGGGATCTTCCAATGGGGTCGCAGATTGAGAGCAGAGACCACCGGGTAAATCTGGAGTTTGAGATGGATAGGAAGATAAACGGTCTCGAGGGTCTGGGTTGTAATAGTCTCATTGATCCCAAGACGATCCAATTCTTCTGGAAGAAGACATGTCTGATAAATTTGAAGCACATGTTGGTGTAGCCTCTTCTTCTTCTGAGAACAGTGGGTCTTGTCCTAAGAGGGCAGAGAGGTTGATTCATCGAATGGTGGTGAGGGAGTGTCTACACCTGTAGACCCAAGGGTTGCTTTAGGCTTGGTAGCACTAAGGGGCCGATAACCTTGATATTTTGTTATACAACCTGCATAACTGTTGACATGTGACCATGTAATCCTTCTTGATCTACAATCAGCAGGAGTATAAGTTTCCTGGTGTTTACTGGCATGTTTTCATGAAGGTTGAAGTATCCTTCCATTGCTAAGAGCCATCTCTTAGCGTCTTTGCTTTCTTCATTCCATTCTTCTGGCAGTGCTGCTTTGTATTCAACCATATCATCTTCGTCGTCACTTGCTGGTCGGTCCGGGTGATCTGCGAATAGATCTTCTTGAGGATCTACGTTGATCGGTTCTGATTCCGAGGGTGGCAGAGGGGTGGGATCTTCCGATGGGGTCACAGATTGAGAGCGGAGACCACTGGGTAAACCTAGAGTTCAAGATGGACGGGGAGATGAACAGTCTCGAGGGTCTTGGTAATGATAGTCTCGTGGTTCTCAAGACAATCCGATTCTTCTGGAGGAAGACGTGTCTGTTGATTCCGAAGCATGTGTTGGCATGGCCTCTTTTTCTTCTGAGAACTGAGGATCTTGTCCTAAGAGGGCGGAGAGGTTGATTCGTCGAATGGTGGGAGAGAGTGTCTACACCTGTAGACCCGAGGGTTGCCTTAGGCTTGGTAGCACTAAGGGGCCAATAACCTTGATATTTTGTTACGCAACCTGTGTAACCTGTGATACATGACCGTGTAATTCTTATTGATCTACAACTGGCCACCTTCTCTGTTCCCCGATTAGATCTTGGTCCGGAGGGCTTTGCTCCGATATGCCGTGGGAAGGCTTTGTCGCTACTCCACAGAGATAGCTTACTGTGCAGAAGCCTGAACGTGGGCTGGTGCTACTTGGACGAACGGCGAGCCGACCGTGCTTATAGAGGGTGAGCCCTACTAAGAGCGATGGTACAAAGTACCGCACTTGCTATTACTGCAAATAGCAAGAGTAATGAGGAGATGGCTTCCAGATCTAGGCAAGATTGAAGTGAGGCGGAACTTTGATTAAGGTTGACTTTACACGGTAAATTGTGTATATCAAGGTTAAGGATTTACATGAAAAGAAGCGTCCCTATATATAGTGTTGGGGACTTTAGGGCAGGTTGGTTATAAATACTAAATATGGAGAGAGAGATCAGATCTCAGATAGAATCGGGGGTTGTAGGAACTACGAGGCAGTGTGCGAGAGAACACTGCCGAGGGGATGCTGTCCGATGTGAAATACAATAATACGAAATGGAAGGAAATGAAATGTATAGCTGGAATCTGGTGTTCACCGCCTTGCGCAGCCTTGTTGGTGGTGTTGGTGGTTGGAGTTCAGAAGGCATTGCCTTCATCGTTGGGGGTCAAAGGGGCGTTGTGAAAGTAATCCCCCGTGTCATACATGAGGTCATCCCACAGGGAAGTAGAGGGGATGTCCGTTTGAAGGGAAAAAGAGGTATCCCCCTGGTCAATCGTAACACCTTGGATGAGAGAAAGTGCAGGTTCAATAACAAGCTTTGCATGTTCTGTGGCCAAGCTGGTCACATGGCAAAGGATTGCCTGAAGTCAACCTTCAGCGCATCCAAGGGTTGCGCCGTGACCACAACTCCAGAAACCAAACCGGAGGTCTCCACCTCGGAGGCAAAAAAATAATCCGTGGCCTCCAAAACTCCGCACAGACTGGAAGTTGCATTGAACCCACTTGTGCAGCTAAGGAGACCCGCCTCAATACGTCTGCTCTTTCCAATCCCAAATCCCTCATGCCCTCTGTCTCCTTAGCCTCCTATCAGATTCCACCCTTTTCCACACTCGTAGATTCGGGCTCCTCCGATTGTTTCATAGATACTTTATTCATTAATAAAAATAAACTTTCGACCTATCCCATCCCTCCGCTCAAGCTCCATCTCTTCGATGGAACTACCAACAGTATGATCACCTGAGCCATCAACCTCTCAATCCACTTCACAACCAGTGACATCATCCTGATGACTTTCTACATCACTCTGCTGGACTCCGCCTGTTCCATTGTACTAGGACATAACTGGCTCACCCGCCACAATCCATTGATTGACTGGGTCATGAGCAGTATCACGTTCCATTCATCCGAGCAGCCAGTGCCAGCAAACCCGAGCTCCCCTCCACAGCCTTCAGAATCCCTTCCTCCAGCTGACACCACACCAGATCCACCACATTTCTCCGACCGCAAAGCTCCACCCATTGTGCTCGTTAGTGCCCCAGCATTCATGCTAGCTTGTTGCCTTGAAGGCTCCGTCCAATTTAGCTTGCAACTCCATCCCCAGAAGAGCAATCTCCGCTCCACTTCCACCACTTCCCCAGAACCAGTTGACCTTTCCGGTATTCTGGAGGAATACCACGATTTCTCCGATGTTTTCAACAAGAGTAAGGCTTTCCAGCTTGCTCCACACAGGGAACATGATCTGAAGATCGACCTGGAGGAAGGAGCTTCTCCTCCTTTGGGAACCACCTACTCCCTGTCCACCTCTGAACTCAGCTCTCTTCATACTTTCCTTGATGAACACCTGACAGAATCTAGGAATGGGCAGGAATTGCCCAGAGCTACAGTACATTAGCTACAAGTAAAATGATAAGAAAAAGAGACTCACCTCAGCCGCTGCCTAAGAGGGCGGAAATGACTGAGGTGCATGTCAGCAAGTAGGAACTATATATGGGCGGAGGTATACTCGTATTATGTTATATGTGATGTGGTGTAAATGGATCCGAAGGAAGTGTGTAACATATGTTGTAAGTATCGGCTAAGAAATGATGAAAGTCTAAGTGTAATAAAAGTTCATTCTGAGTTTGGAATGAGCACGGGAAAACTCCGGAAACAGTTCTGGAGCAGTTCCAAGATGCTAGTCTCAGAACCTGCAGAAGGGCGCAGGAAAATTCCGGAAGTACCTTCGGAACTAGTGGTTCCGGAATATAATTCCGGATGGGCACTTCCGGGCTCGGAAGTGATGGAACCGGAATGGTTCGGGACTTGATTATGAATGAATATTGTCAAGGGCTGTATCATGAGATAGAGCTGGCGATAGATAGCTGGATCGCATCATAGATGGGATCTTGTATAAATAGGGGGGCCTGCACCTGAGATGGAGGTGGCAATCTGTGGTAGCAGATCAGGGGATCAAAAAGGTATCTGCCATGGGACAAAGCCTAATCAGTTGTTGTATTGGGGGAGTGTCTACCATGAGGTAAAGCTCAACCAATGTCTGTAAAAGATTGGAGTGAAGATGTGTGAGCATGGTGGCTGGAACAATGCTCAGTCGTCGTGCGGTACAACGGACTTATATATTTACCTGGAACAATGCTATGTATGATATAAGTATGGTGGTTTTCATAGTGTTAATGGAATAGCTCACCTCAGTTGTCATGTGGTACAATAGACTGAGGGGAGCAACAATCATTCGTAGTATTTCTAATATATGTATCAGTAAAAGTCAATTGTAGGGCAGTGTAGTGTGTTACCCACCCGCATATCGTATCCACAATAAAGGAGAAAAAGATGCATTGCGACATACGTCAAATATGGCAATATACATGAAAGCTAGCAGTTACTGCGGGCATGCTTGTATCCTAACAATGTCCTTGTGTGCCAGAGGCACAGTGTATCATTGTATGGCCTGCATATGTGATACAGTGGGTGGTGGTGGTTTGGATGTCAGAGGCTCAATGGTGTAAGCTTGATATTCGAGGTGGACAGGTGTAGCAGAGAGTTGCCATTTAGAGTCTTGCTGGACTTGTGACTGAGCGGCGCTAGGCGGCACACACAAGATCACAGGGTACAGCGTGGTTTAGAGTTGCACATGACTGCTTTGTTTAAGGTCTTATGCTAGACTGGTTGGCCATGTGGCTTATAAATATGGTGTGAACATTTCAGATGATGAACTACTCAGAAGTGTGTTCAACTGCAACTTGATACCACCTTACATGTGCTTGTCAAGGCCAGGTGTCAGGTGATCTGATAGGCATCTGGATGTATACTGCCTCGGTTGATCCCCAGACAAACACCAGAGCTACAGTACTAATGTAAGCACCAGTCACTAGAAAACAAACAGGCTGATTTGACTTGCAGCAGGCATATTATGACCATGTTTCCAGTCAGCCCAACATTGTCTGTCTCATGGGGGCCTATGCATCCAGAGTGGTGATGTTGGATAATGGGGATGAGGCACTATGTGCCCTGGGTATTGAGTTCTATAGCTCTGGTCAACTCTTCTCTGTGTCCATGTGCTAAGAAGTGATCCTATCTGTGGGTGAGTTACCAGATCCCATTTTGAGTGTCTCATACTCAATCCTATCAACAGGCACTCTCCAGACACCCCAGCTTCTGGAATTGTCCAGTGAGTGGAGCAATTTCATGGTGTAGACCACTCTGATGGGATTTCAGCATCAGGAAATTGACACCATGGTTATTCTGCACTTATCCAACCTTAGTCATGCTTTTTCGGTCCAACAAACCAGCATTGAGCATCTCAGATGACAAGCAGGCCAAGGATGAAACAAACCAGGTACTCAACTTAACTCATGCTTTTTCACACTTATTCACACTTATATGACTTGTTTTCAAGCTAATTGTATTCACAATAAATCTACACTAATTGCTAGTAAATGTGTAGGAAGAATGTGTACTAAAAGTGTACCAAAAATGCGCACAAAAAGTGTAGCAAAGTGTAGGAAACAAAGTGTAGTAAAAAAGCGGTCAAAAGTGTAGCAAAATGTAGCAAACAGAGTGTAGCCACAATGTACACAAATGTGTAGCAAAGTGTAGGAAACAAAGTGTAGCAAAGTGTAGGAAACAAAGTGTAGCAAAAAGCAGTCAAAAATGTAGCAAAGTGTAGCAAACAGAGTGTAGCCACAGTGTACACAAATGCATAGTAAAGTGTAGCAAACAAAGTGTAGCAAAAAAGTGGTCAAAAGTGTAGCAAAGAGTAGCAAACAATGTGTAGCAAAAGTATAGTCAAAAAATGTAGTGAAAGCATAGCAAAAGTGTAGTAAAAAATGCGCACAAATGTAGTAAAAGTGTAGTAACAAAGTGTAGTAAGAGTGTAGCAAAAATGTGTACAAAAGTGTAGTAATAGCAAGTGTACAAAAGTGTAATACCATCTCTCCCCCTGCATTAGGCCCAGCCATTTGTTTGGTTGGGTTTGCCATGGTGCACAAGAGGTGTGAGTTTTGGTGTCCACTAAATCGTGTTTCTGGCATTTTTGGACTTTGCCATAATTTCTGGGAGTGGCAGTGTAACTAAAAGTTAGCAACACTACCACAAATCCTAATAGACTGCAATTTTGGCTAATTGATTGGACTATACTTTTGCTACACTTTTGTTTCTACACTTGTTACCACACATTTGCTAATCAAAAAAGCGCCACAATTGCTACACAATTGCTACACTTTCACTATACTCTGGTACACTTTCCCAACATACAGTATGTGGCATACATTGGGTACATTGGCTGCACACACTGCTTACTTGTAGCAAAAGTGTAGCAAAAGTGTAGCAATTGTGGCGCTTTTTTGATTACCAAATGTGTAATAACAAGTGTGGGAAATAAATGTGTAGCAAAAGTGTAGTCCAATTAGCCAAAATTGCAGTCTATTAGGATTTGTGGTAGTGTTGCTAACTTTTAGTTACACTGCCACTCCCAGAAATTATGGCAAAGTCCAAAAATGCCAAAAACGCGATTTAGTGGACACCAAAACTCACGCCT
>JBBPNO010000682.1:0-16917 GCA_038090915.1 Boletus eberwhitei
CCCCCAATGACAAAGGCGATGCCTTCTGAACTCTGACCATCTACACCGCCAACAAGGCTGCGCAACGGCGGTGGACACTGGATTCCAGCTACGCTTCATTTCTTTCATTTCGTATAGTAGTATTTCACATCGGACAGCATCTTCTCGGCAGTGCTCTCTCGCACACTGCCTCGTAGTTCCTATTCTCCCTGATTCCATCTGAGATCCGATCTCCACTTCCTATTTAGTATTTATAACCAAGTCTACCCTAAAGATCCAGAGTACTATATATAGGGATGCTTCTTTCATGTAAATCCCCAACCTTGATATACACAATTCACTGTGTAAAGTCAATCACTATCAAAGTTCCGCCTCATTTCGATCTCACCTAAGATCTGGAAGCCATCTCCTTGTTACTCTTGCTATTTGCAGTAATAGCAAGTGCGGTACTTTGTACCATCGCTCTTAGTAGGGCTCGCCCTCTATAAGCACGGTCGGCTCGCCGTTTGTCCAAGTAGCGCCAGCCCACGTTTCGGACTTCTGCACAGTGAGCTATCTCTACGGGGTAGCGACAAAGCCTTCCCACGGCATATCGGAGCGAAGCCCTCCGGACCAAGATCTAATCGGGGAACAGGGAAGGTGGCCAGTTGTAGTTCAATAAGGAATACACGGTCACGTGTCACGGGTTCGCAGGTCGTGTAACAATTGCTAGGGGACAATTCTTCAGTACTGACTTTCAAATACAATAGACAAGAACAGCAAGCAAGATGCTGTAAATATACAAGAATATGATGAGGAACTGGTTAATAAAGATTTATGAATGGTATAAGTATTCTGTCGTTTGAGATGATGAGCTGTTTTCAAGATCAAGTGATAGGAAGAATCGGGGTGATAGAGTTTACCCAATTGCATTTAGTGAGATTGGAAATATTTCTTTTGATCAGTTGTCAACTTCTGATGTTGATTTACACGATTCATGTTTATTGGGTAACTGTTCCCAAGTTCATTTCCAAATCTGTTTCTGACTCAATGTATGGAGGAGGAGTGGGAGCAGAGAGTCTATTGGGGATAGGAATAGGATGAGGGTAAAACATAGCCACTCTACATACTATGGGGATAAGCTGGCTAGTGGCATGTATAATCCATACAGTAGCATGTAGGTATGGTGAGTACTGCCTTCGGTTGAAGAGTAGGAGGAGAAGGTAGATATAGAGGAGGCTGTACACCTCTGTGCTACCCAGGTGGAATGTGATGAAGGATATTATCAGGCCTTCCTCATTCCTGATTTCTCTCCTGAAGTAGAAGTCTCACCTCAATACATCTATGAGCCTTGTGGACCTGTTCTTTAATCTCTGTGATGCATTCCTGTTCATGTCACTGCTGTATGACCAATTGTATTCCCTTTTTAATAATATGTGAGATGTCTGATGATATGAAGATTTAACGTAAAGCGAAATCAATAGGATCGACAAGTGTGACATTACTTGCAGATTGGGGGAAGATGGTGGTATTGGGGGATGGTCCAGGATTGTCAATGACTGGCCTCCAGTCAACTGATATCTCAAGAGGGGTTTGTAATCTAATTGGTGTTGCCAGGTGATAAACTGATTCACTTTGCCTATAGGAGAAGAAGCAATAGGGTGGACTGTGTGTATAGTATGATGACAGCCAACTAGATGGCTGATGATGAGGAGGACTCAGGATTCTACTAGGGTAATGAGTACTAGGTGGATTCCAGATTATATCTGAGTTCTCTGATGATGTCTCTGTATCTTCATCAAAACAAAAAGAAATGTAAGGAGTTTCTTTGCATGTGATGGGCATTGAGTATGATCAAGGATTCAGTGTGGGACTAGATGTGATATATGTGAGATCTTACTATTGGCAAGGGTAGTGACAAGAGCAGGTGATTGAATGACAAGCTAATTCAAGGGCTGGTTAGAAGTCTTGTCCTAATGAAATGACCAGGCCTTATCAGAAGGTACTAGTTCAATCAAGAGGCAAGTATAGGGAGACAAGTAGCTCTTAGGATCAACCAGTAAAGGATGGGAAAGACCAAGAGGACAAGACTGAGGTCCTCTGGCAGCTCTTGGGCCTTTATATACTGTCTAGGGGTTTACACTTGTGTATACTAAATCTAATGATGTGCTATGCTACATGCATGATCGGTGAGGTTAACATGAGGGAAAAACATGTGTCAGTATGGCCATAGAATGGAAGGGAAGCCTAATATGAGGAGTACATGAGGTGACTGAGTCATAGATAGGAGCATGAGACAAACATGTGTGATCTTGCAGGCAAATATAAGGTGATCTAGACCTTGGATGAGTCAAAGTGAATGGCATGAGGATGCCATGAGGTTAGTGGATCTAGATCTCTGTATGGACTTGAGCATTTGGCAGGTTTGGGTTATAGGGGTGATAGATAGGGGCTAAATGCAAAAGTCAATGTATAAAATAGGGAAAAATAGTAGAAATGAAGGGAAAAGTAATATGGTCTATAATAACATCTGAGATGGAGGTGTCAATCTGTGGTGGCAGATCAGGGGATCGAGAAGGTGTCTGCCATGAGGCAAAGCCTAATTGGTGTTGTATTGGGGGAGTATCTACTGTGGAGTAAAGCTCGACCGATGTCCTTGTATGTCTAAGGACACAGGTGTATCACAGGATGGCTTGTGTATTAATATTCAAAGGCTACCTATCCTAAGATATGGTGTATCATTGTATGGCCTGCATATGTGATATGGTGGGCAATGGTGGCTTGTATGTTAGAGGCTCAATGGTGTGAGCTTGAGGTCTGAGGTTATCAGATATGAGCTTTGGGGTTTAGGGGCTTGGCATCGGTTTGTGTAGTAGAGTGGTGCATGGCAGCATGCACATAACTATGAGAGTAGTTGCCATTTTTAGTCATACTGGACTTGTGACTAAGTGACACTATGTAGCATGCATGAGATCATGGGGTACAACATGGTTTAGAGTGGCATGTGACTGCAGTGCTTTTAGGTCTTATACTAGACTGGTTAGCCAGGTGGCTATTTGGTTACTGTAGGGTGGTGGTTACAACAGAGATATGGCTAGTGAAAGTGTACAATTGCATATTTGTAAGATAACTGGTATGGTAATGTTGTATTGGTATGGCATATACATATATGACTAGTGGTTTTAGGATTTGATGGTGGAGTAGTGTATGATATGGGTGCAGTATTATATGGATATTACTGGATGTATACGTGTGTATATAGCAAGGTGGGAGTTTGTGTGGAGTATAGATGAGGGTGTCATCTATTGGTGTCTGTGGGTGTAAGATAGGGGTGTCAAATAATGTATAAATATGGTGTGAACATTTTAAACAGGGATTTGAATTAGGACTCTGTAAAAAACCAAATAGCTTTTAACTATCTCTATTTTTGACATGTTTTTAACTCATTATAAACATGTTTTTACAGCTATTTTCATTTTGATGCAGAATCCAATGTTGTAAAAGTCATGCCTTGAGCACTGCTGGGATAGGATTCCAAACTCAATGATTTGCTTTGTCAAGTGTGACATGTGTGATTCATCAGCTACTATCAACCATGCAGCTTCACCCACCCCCAGTGACTCAGATATGGTGTATACTTCTGCTGTTTTTCTTGCTGTCTACTCTCTCATCAAGAAAAAGACAACTAAGGGCAAAGCAGCTGCTCCAAAGAAAGAAAAGTCTATCAAAGTCAAGAAGCTACAATTTTCGATCAACAACATGAACTATTTGGACTTTCTGCAAGGCATTCTTGACAAGCATGGACAAGATCAATACATGCTCTCAATGAAGAAGCAGTTCCCATTCAAGTATATACCACAAGAGGTGAAAAGGTAAGTTGCTACTGCATCCTTTTTACTATATAAGCTATGCTCATCACCTGCTCAGCCAGTGTGCAAGTAATGCCATGGATGTTGATAATGAAACTGACTACAAGGAGATGGTGAAAAAAAATTCAGCAGAGCAATCCCTCCTCCACCAAGATTCTTGTTGACATGAAGGACATGCAAATCTTCCTGCTCTGGGTGGCAATGCAGAGGATAACAATGAGATAACTGATAGTGATAATGACAAGATATGTAGCTGTTCATGCAGATATCCAAAATTATTCAGAAGTCAAATGGAGTTAGGTACTCAAAATATCTGATGTCAAATCATATCTCATTTGTTATGATCTTGCTATCCTCAACAGGTCAATTCACAGGGCTCAGATGTACATTGCAGGTTACATGTATCCTGGCACTGAAGAGTGGATATGTGGATCATGTCCAAATAACTCCTGCCTACAATGGTCAAAGACCAAGGCAATGACAATAGGAGGTAAACAAGTGGATTAGATTGGGAATTCAGTTGTCAAAGTGTCTACTTTATATGTTACAAGAAGGCACATGGACCCAGCAGTGCATGTGAAGTATTACTATAGTTAGGTATATAATAGAAGTTTTTATGAGAGTGAAATAGTGGTAATGAATATGTGAGTAGATAACATGTGAAAATGAGCAGAGATTAATAACATGAGGTATGTCATGTGATTGGTTCTAGACTTGATCACATGATTGATTATGTAATTGTTCTCATGATCATGTGTAAGTGGTCATGTGATTGTGTAAGTAAAAGGCAATGAAAATATTTTCAAAATGTTCATATTATGATACTACCCCTTTTTTAAGACTTGAATTTTAGGCAAGTTGTGGTTGATTGAATGATGGTAAGGTTTTCAAAAGGAGAGAAGAATGATTGGAATGAGAAAGTGGTAAGACCACTGAGTTTCCTTGGGGCTGATGAATTCTTTTTGTAGAATTCTGTGACAGCTTGCAGAGCTGTATTAATTATGTCACTTGACTCCCATGTTCTATTGGTTTCATCATATCCTGCCCAATGAACTAGATATTCTAACTTCCTATTTTTCATTCTAGATGCTGTGATATACTCAATTTTGAATTGTTCTTTTCCTTTCTGGTCTATTTTGATCATTTCAGAACAGACTTTAGGTTGTCCTGGTAGTGTTTCCCAATATGGTTTTACATGAGAGATGTTAACCATTGAATGAATTTGTATAGTATTGGGAAGGTTTAGAGTTACAGCATTAGGAAGGACTTTGGTGATTTTATATGTTCTGATTCATTTTTGTGTAAGCTTTTTCGTTATATATGGAAGATTGAGTTTTTTGGTTGATAGCCAGACCTGCTGACCAATAATGTAATTGAGTGTGTCTAAACGTTTCTTTTTGATGCTTTTATCATCTTTTCTCTTGATTCTACTAATGATTCTTGTTCTGAGAAGACATCTAGAAACTCATGGTAAGCTTTGGGTATCTTCTTCTCTAGTCCTTTTCTATAGTATGAATGTGTGTGGTAGTAACAGGTCCAAGTCCCATAATTTTAAAGTACTGAGTGCAGTGAGGAAAGTTAATGGTTTTATTTGTCCAATCAATATTAGGATTATGGCAGTAAAGCCAATTATATCCTATAATCATGTGATGGATTCCTAATTTAGAAATATAAGCATCTAGAACTTCATAATGTCTTGCTATTTCCATGATTAGGATTACTGTGTGTTGGATCTGGCCAATAGTGCCTTCTGATCCATTAGTGTTATGTACTGGTATTGAATTTTGCAGTTTAAAATAGAGGATGCTGTGATGAGTAACATAGTCCAAGTCAATAAAAGTGTGGGATGCTCTAGAGTCCAAGAGAGCTTTGAACTTATAGCAGAACCACTGGTTATTTTGCTGGCAATGTATGATAGTCTCCAGTGAGAATTCTTCACTGAATAACAATGTTGTTGCATGATGCATGATGACCTTTGAATCATGGGATTTATAAATACACAATATTTTTTGTTGTTTTATAATGTTATAATATGAACATTGTCAAAAACTTTTACACTTCATTCGTTCACTTACAAGATCACATGACCACGCCATGTGATCATGAGAACATTTATGTAATCAGTCACATGACAAAGTCTAGAACCTAATCATGTGACACACCTCATGTTATTAATCTCCGCTTCTTTCACACCTTATCTATTTCTCACAGTCATTTCCATCTTTCTACTCACATGAATGCTTCTTATATATATCTACTTATAGTAAATAGTCACATGCACAGCCTGGTCTATGCACAACCATGTAACATATAAAAGGTAGACACTTTGGACGACTAGTACTTCAGTTGAATCCACTTTGTTTTTCCACTATAGTCATTGCCTTGGCCTTTGGTCATTGTAGGCTGCAGTTAAACAAACAAGACCCAAACACTCTACCACCCATTGAGCCAGGACATGTGTAGCCTGCGACGCAGCAACGAGCCTTGTGGAAGCTTTGTCATTGAGGATGCTTAGTTTCATAACATATAAGGGAATTAAGCACACTTTTATTATACTCTGGTGCCATGCTCAATTGAGATGCCCTTACAGAGTTTGGGTAGATACTATGTAATACAAAGGAGAAAGTGAAATGACCTGGCCTTACCAGAAGGCAACAAGCAACAATCAATAGTGATGACAAATTAGGGTGAATCAAGTAGCTCCTGTAGTCAACTAGTAAGACTGGGGAAAAGACCAAGAGGACAAGACTGAGGTCCTCTGGTGGCGACTTGGGCCTTTATATACTGTCTAGGGGTTTATATTTGTGTACACTAGATCTATCGATATACTATGCTACATGCATGATTGGTGAGGCAAACATGAGGGAAACATATATATTAGTACAGCCATGAAATGGAAGAGAAGCATAGCATGAAGAGTACATGAGGTGAGTGAGTCATAGATAAAGGCATGAGGTGAACATGTGTTTGTCTAGAGTAACATGTGTGATCTTGTAGGCAAGCATGAGGCAATCTAGATCTTGGATGAGTCATGGTGAATGGCATAAGGATGCCATGAGGCTGATGAGTCTAGATCTTTGCATGAACTTGAGCATTTGGCAGGTTTGGGTTATAGGGGTTAAAGATAGGGGCTAAATATGAAAGTCAATGTATAAAATGAGGAAAAATAGTAGAAATAAAGGGAAAAATAAGGTGGTCTGTAACAGAAAGTAGAAATGGGAAAATTATTGTTCATGCAATCAACTAAATGTTCTTGCATATGAATACTCTTTTCATTAATGTGCTATTGCCTTTTAATGCCTCGGCTGCTCAATGCTTTGCCTCAGCTTCAAACTTATCCTGATAAAATACTTCAGCCTCCTCTGAGATGAAGGCACATTGTGCTGCTTGCAGTACTGGTGCAGCTGCCAGGAAAATAGGAAGAAAACAACCCAAATAGTATTGGGTGACCTGTGCCTGTTGTTGATAGTTGGCATACTCATATTTTGCCATAGGCATATATGCACCTTGATTGTAGTTCCATACATACTATTGGCATTATTGTGGGGGATGGGTCATTTGTCAATAAGGGCTTTTAGGACAATCCAGCTTAATGTGTCCTTGTTGGCCACATAAATACCAGGTCTTTGTATTTGGTCAGGAGCTTGGTCCAGCCTGCTGGACTCCTATTTCCATTGGGGCTTCTTGTGCTGGTTGAATGCCGGTTGCTGTAAATTGTGGTCACAGGGCATTTGGTGGTGGTGGGAATTGGGGGCTAGGTTGTGGGGGATAATGGGGTAGGTTCATTCTTGGTATAAATCGACTGTTAGATGGTGGTCCCCTTTTGACCACCATTTGTTTGAACACTCTTTCTATGCACTGATACTCTTGGACCATTGCACGGAAGTCATCTTGATCTATCCTTGGGCTCATACTCACTCTTTTGTAGATTTTGAAGTCTACAGCCTTTTTGAGAAGCATTACTGCATGGTAATCATCAATGTTTACTTCTTTTTGCAGTATTTTGAACTTTTGGATAAACAGGTTGATAGGGTGTCCATTTTGCCTAAGATCTTTTAGCTTTTTGAGGAATTCAAGTGCCAGTACATCAATTCAGAAATATGACTTGATCTCTAATTGTATTGCTAGCCATGATGGCCAGGCTGAATCTCCTTTTCTGCTGATGACTACTCCATTTTCATCTAGCAGGTCTTCAGCTTCTTTGTCAAAGTATTTTCTAGGGTTATTTGAGTGAACCCTTCTGCTTTTCCTTTGAGCTGTGAAAGCACAGCTACACATTGGAGCTTGTCTGAACTCCACTTTTGTGCCATCATTCAAAGCAGTAATTTGATCCACCAGGTGTGGAAGGTGGATCAATTACCATTCCAGTTTCTGGAATTAGTGATCTTCTTTGTTATGCTTGTCTTTTCCTTGTTGATGTTTAGGTCAGTGAGGCACTTTACAAGGTTGTCCAGATCCACTGACATATTTGACTACTGGTTTGAGGAAGAAGTGGGGATGGAGGTAGGAGTGAAAGTAATGGATTCTGCAAACAGAGAATGTGACAGAATGATGATAGGTGTGAATGCAATCTACTCAAACTTGATATTTCTTTCTTGCTGGCATAAAACTTCTTTTAGATCCTTATTGTGTACTATTTTCCAAATGCACTCTGGGGATCCTACAACTTGATCTTGTTGACCACAGTGACCTAGGATATCTTTAAACAAAAACTTCTCCTTTTCCTAATAGGTCAGAATGTACATG
This sequence comes from Boletus eberwhitei, assembly GCA_038090915.1. Lineage (NCBI taxonomy): Eukaryota > Fungi > Basidiomycota > Agaricomycetes > Boletales > Boletaceae > Boletus > Boletus eberwhitei. The sequence continues at coordinate 8,574 of JBBPNO010000682.1, forward strand.
CAAGGAAGAACTATGATGATCCTTGTTATTGTACTATTGGTGATGTTACAAGTAATCACTCAAATCTGGATTCACTAGCATAGAATCAATGTACAAACTGCTAGACCTCAGCAGATAATAGGGGCTAGTGCACTATGTCCAAGAGCAATGTTATCCTTATTTAGAACACCAGACAAGTGTATAATACAAGCATTTTGGCAAGTGCTTTACTTGTCACCATCAAGTGGTGAATACTCTGCAGACATTCCCTTAGCTTTGGGATCTGAGCATTGTGTATTGTAGTCTAATCCAAGTATTATAATCTCACCATCCTTAACAGGTCAATATACAAGGCTCAGATGTACATTGCAGGCTACACATGTTTTGGCACTGAAAAGTGGGTATGTGGGTCATATCCGAATAACTCCTGCCTACAATGGTCAGAGACCAAGGCAATGACAATAGGAGGTAAACAAGTGGATTAGATTGGGGATTTAGTTGTCGAAGTGTCTACTTTATAGTATATATGTTACAAGAAGGAACACAGACCCAGCAGTGCATGTAAAGTATTACTATAGTTAGATATATAATAGAAGTGTTCATGAGAGTGAAATAGCAGTAATGAATGTTTGAGTAGATAACGTGTGAAAATGAGCAGAGATTAATAACATAAGGTAGGTCATGTGATTGGTTCTAGACTTGATCACAATGATTGATTATGTAATTGTTCTCATGATCACGTGTAAGTGGTCATGTGATTTTTATAAGTAAAAGACAATGAAAAAGTTTTGAAAATATTTATATTATAATATCATTCATTGACATATCAAGCTTCAAGCCTGCTATAAAAATAATCATGATGAAGGATATACTTATGTTGATCCAATGGGGATGATTGTGCTTACACTGGCCATGATTCTGAATTGGTGCCATGTTCTGGTATGTTGAAATACTTCCTTGACAACAGAAATATTTCAGCATTTTTACAGAATGAAGGTCAGGCTACATTGACCACACCACCAAATATACCTCATTTGATGTAATAAACAAAGCATATTTTTTGCATCCAACATGAAAAGCATACCATCCACCTGCCCCAACACCAACACCAAATGTTATAGATCATATTATTTTTCCTTTTATTTCTACTATTTTTCTCAATTTCATACATTGAATTTCACATTTAGCCCCTATCTATTATTCCTATAATCTGAACCTACCAAATGCTCAAGTTCATGCCAAGATCTAGACCCACCAGCCTCATGCCATTCATCTTGACTTATTCAAAATCTAGATTGCCTCATATAGTATCTGCCTATGAGATTATACATGTATGTAGTCTCGACAAACACATGTTCATCTCATGCCCCTATCTATGACTTGTCTATGAAATAATTTCTTCAAACTCTTATGATATTTAAGTAGTTAGCTAAGACCTATGCCTTACAGATACCCAGACTGCTTAGGTCAGACATTACATAAACACTTACATCATACAAGTCCAGATCTTAAGTCTAGACACCATGTCACTATAATGATATACCTATATTACACATATATCATAGAACATTCCTAGACGTTCTAGTACATTTCATGCCAGCCCTAAACCATGGTCTGTGTGCATACTGTTGTAGTATAAGGAGTAGGTACTCATTGTAAATACTTCCTATCTTTGGAATTACCTTTTATCTCTTGGATATTACCTTTGGGTAACCCTTGAGCATTGTTGGTTCTTTTCAAATTACAAAAATACATCTCATCCCCAAGTTTTTTGCCTCTGGACATTCTTCCTCCCTTTCTTCTTCCTGCCCACATATCCAAACTTTTTGATATACTGTTATTTTGTCTCTTCTTCTCTATCATCTACTTGTCACAGTAGTCATCAGTCGCTGACCCTTGGTGAGGCCTTGAGTTAGCATGGTAATTCTCTGCCTATTACTGTATATGTAATTCCTGCCTTCAGAAGGTTGTAGCAATCAGAGTTTACCTGACAACAATGATTAGGTATTCCCTTGTTATCATCGTTCTTGCCACGCTCCTTGTATTTTTGTCAGCATGCCAAGCAGAGTATAAATGACAATAACCCTTGGCAATGAAGTAAGAATCCTTTCAACCACAACTGCAATGATGATGATGCCATGCCTTTCAGTTGAGCTATTTGAAAAAATCTACTGTATGTCAAGTGTTTGTCCAATGACCCATATGTCAGGCCTGATTTGAGGAAGGCCCTCCTCCTCACATTGGTCTGCCATCACTAAAGGGCAATAGTGCTCAGTATGCCCCAACTATGGTGTTACATGACCTACATAACTGTTGATACGTGACTGTGTAATCCTTCTTGATCTACAACCAGCACCTTCCCAGTTCCCCAATTGCATGGTCCGGAGGGTGTCGACTCCGATATACCAAGGAAAGGCTTTGTCACTACTCCACAGATGTAGCTCACTGTGCAGTAACCTGAATGTGGGCCGATGCTTCTTGGACAAATGGCAAGCCGACTGTATTTATAGAGGGCGAACCCTACTAAGAGCGATGGTACAAAGTACTGAGCTTACTATTACTGCAAATAGTAAGATGAGTGAAGAGATGGCTTCCAGATCTGAGCGAGATTGAAGTGAGGTGGAACTTTGATAAGTTTTGACTTTACATGGTGAATTGTGTATATCAAGTTTGGGAGATTACATGAAAGAAGCATCACTATTTATGGTGCAAGAAGGCTTCAGGGCCAGTTAGATATAAGTATTAAATAGGAAAGAGAGATCTGATCATAGATAGGATCGGGATGGATAGGAACTACGAGGCAGTGTATGAGAGAACACAGCTGAGGAGATGCTGTCCATTATGAAATACAATAGGATGTGAAATAGAGAGAAATGAGACATAGCCTAAATACAGTGTCCACTGCCTTGCACAGCCTTGATGGCAGTGTTGATGGTTGGACTTTCAGAAGGTATCGCCTTCAGAGTTGGGGGTCAATGGGGTGTTTGGAAAGTATTCCCCCATGTCGAAGAGGAGGTCGTCCCATAGGGATGGGGTCAGAATGTCTGTGCTTAGGGAAAATTGGTACCCCCCTTGGTCAATTGTAACATATGGTGCTCTCTATGTGCTATTCTGAAGGGAAAAAGAACGTAGCTGATCGTCATGTAGCCAAAGTGGGTGTAGTTTTACACCCATTGGCTTTCAAGGTCTGGCAGCCTCCCACTAACACTGAATGCCACATTCAACTACAGCAAGCAATGGGTGGAGAAGTGGGCAGGGCTGCTTTGGCAGTATAGGAAATACTTCAAGTGTTTGCAACTATTCAAAACCTTAGGACAGGATGCAATCCATTGCTTGATAGTGCCAACATGCTGAAGCACCTTGTTCTCAATATATCTTATGAAGAAGGCAATGACAAGCCTGTCCTAGCCACCACAAAGCCCAACCCCCCCTCCAGACCCTTATGCTCAACTTCCTCTAGATTTACCAAGCTATGCTGTTTGGTTCCAGGTGGGCAAATCTTACATGCCTTGTGGTGAGGCTACAAGATTCTCAGAGCTATGTGATGAATGAGTTCATCTACCTGATTGGCAATTGCTCCAATCTCAAGGGTTTAGTCTTTGGCCCCATAGAGAAAGAAAACCCCATTTCACTGCCATGCCACCATGCCAACCTTCACTTGCTCTGCTTCTCTTTCAATGACCAGAGACTCTTCCATTCCGCCAATGGGGGAAATTCTTTTATAAATCTATTCACCATGCCCTGCCTGCTCTTTCTTTGAGACCTAATTGAGTTTTACAATGTGGACCTGGAGTCTGAGCTCATGTATAACCTAAGGCTCAAGTCCTCAGAGGATTGCCTCCTGCAGTCTACCCCTGCTATTGGATCACCACACTAGGTTTGCAGCCTATAGCTGGATTGTGAAGTGCTAGAGCTTAGTATGTTCAACCTGTATTGGACAAATATAATGCATTTGAAGTTGGACTTTTTTTGGCTTATTGACACTCCACATGATGCTCACCTGCTGTATGAACCTGTAGAACTTAACGTGGCTGCCAAATACTACTGCAGTAATCTGAGGTCACCTGTAGCCCTGCTCATTCACCTGAAAATCTCATTATTATACATCACAGCATGGGCTGAGGTAGAAAAGGTGGGAAAAGTGTTCAATGCAGTTATATTGCCTGGGTTGCAGAATCTGTGCATCATTTTGCCAACTTACCCCCATATAAGAATATTCACACACTCTTGATTCATTCGCATTCTCCTCTCAAGAGGCTGGAGATTACAGATGGGAGTTCAGAAGGTTGAATAAAGGAGGAGCAGGGGGAGCTGAGACATTTGCTTCCTACTCTTATATACTTAGATATAAACACATAGTTGTTTTTTCCATCCATATTACTGTTCTAAAACCCACTGTTCCTTATTTAATAAATTTCACCATGTAAACAACATCCACTTCCATACAAGCTGGCATAAATGAAGAATGGGAGTAAAATGAAACAGAAGGGACATCCTATATGTGTGCAATAGAATTTGGAAGGCTAGAAAGCAGCATAAAACATGTAAGGATTAGTGTATGGTGATGTCACATATTGAAGGCATATGGCAGTGTTATCATAGGGGTCATGATGTGCAGAATAGATGTGAGTAGATAGCATGTATCAACCAGATAGCCAATCAAAACAGACCGGTTGGAGTGAAAGCTCAAAAAGGTTTGGAATATAAGCTATCTGCAATAGATATGCACCAAGCATTTCATACAATGTAAGCATGCTTATAGTATTCTCTACCAACACATTGCCTTCAGCAGTACAATCTATTGTCAGTATGTTGTTCTTATACAAGTAGGTTATCTCATCCATATTGGTGGCTACTCCTCTCTTTCATAGGTTACAATGCCAAGCATCTCATCATTGTGAACTATCTGGATGAAGTTCCCATCTTTAGCATCTTCTGATGTATCTATATAAACATAATTCATATACAGCATGTATTGCACACAATCTATATTACCAGCCCAGAATGGGGTTTTCCTTCTTGATGTGTTCTCTTAGTTGATAGATTCTGATGTTGTTATTAACTTCGATACTAAAGGCATCATTGAAGCTGGTATCTTACAGCCAGTAATTGAGGGGGAGCAGTAGTTATACATCTGGAAAAAGGTAAATGGATTGACATAGAGGGGTTGGATTGGAATTATGTACCTACTATAAGATGGATGTGGTGTTCAAGTGGTGGTTGGTCAAAGAGCTGTGTGAGGTTGCTGGATGGGTCAACAAGTAGGCTCAAGTCAGAGATAAGAAGAGTCATGAGATTATGGAGATAAGAGTAGAAGATAGATTTGGAAAGTTTATAGATCATGAGAGTATTGGATTTGAGAAAAGAGCCTAAAAGCACAAAAAGACTGCAGTTGACCAAAAAAGTTTTGAGGATGTCAATCATGGCATTGGGTGATATGGGTAACTAGGCCAGGTTTTCATAAACAGCATCACCTTGCACCCAACAACAGAGGGTGAATAAGTGAGACATGGTATGTAGTTGAAAAGAGGGTTAAGGAAACAAGAATAGCAAAAGGGTGGTAAAGAAGTGTAAAAAGAGTAAAAAAAAGCATGTAGAAACCTTAACCTACTAATCAAATCCTAATTATATATCTGGAATGTACACATGACCCAATGCAAACAATAGCCACTGTCTATGGATGTGATGTGGATATGCATATGCATGTGGGTATGGACATCAGAGGAAACTTACAAGGCATCAAAAATATTTCCTTTTTATGAGTACTGTTACAATTTTCCCACTTCATCCTCATATTCTTCTTTTCTTTCACTTTTCTATCATACAAATGTGGAGACATACTTCAGTCTCCAACATTAGCTTCATTCTTTTAGTAAACACTAATGCCATTCTCCTTTTACTTCTTTAATTGGACTTACTTCTCCTATGTCACTTCTCTCATAACAACACATGATCCCTTCCTTCCATAATGTTCTCTCGTATTCCTTTGGATTCCTTCATTCTCCTTTTTTGTCCTTTCATCACACTGGTCTGTGCACCTCATCCTCACCTATAAATATGTAATTGTTACCACATGTATTCTTCACTCTTGGTGTATGCAATCAAAGCATATATTAAGTCTCAACCCTTAGTCTCAGCCTTAGTTACTTCAAGGCTAGCTGAAGCTAGCATATCTACTTGTGAACTTTAACATCTTGGACATCAGTCTCTACCTGAGTATCACCCAAGTGTGTTAATAAGTATTGAGTTCCCTTTTGATATGCTTTGCATAACAAAAGACCAAGAGTAAGTTCAGTCCCATCTATTTAGGTGAAGGACCTCCCCATCGTCACCACAAGTTTCTGAAAGGGACTATTCTTCCTTGACCCCAAAGAGTCTGACATTGAGATCGACTCTCCTTCTTGAGGAAATATCTCAGCAAACCCCAGCCCCATAGTCACCCCACCAGCAAACCCTAGATCTCTAGCTCAAACCATTGCACCCCTACCACCACTAGCTCAGACCATCACACCTCCACCACCTGTAGCACCTAGCGCACCCCCACCAAAGATATCATCAAAAGTCACAGAACTCAAAGCAGCCCTCTCTGCTGACTTTTCTGGGAAATCTGCAAATGCTTTCCATTGGATCAAAGCCATGAAGGCTTATTTTTCCCTGAATGCCACCCTTTACTCCACTGATGAAGGAAAGGTCACCACCACCCTGAACAAGATGAGCAAAGGGCAAGAAGCCAACTTCATCAAAATGTGGTATGACAAACTTGCCAACACCACAATCCTCAATGCTAAGAAGACCTTCAAAAAATTCACACAAAACTTTGAGACCATGTTTTACCCCTCTGACACCAAAGTCACTGCCCAACTGGACCTGTCTAAGCTTGTCCAGAAATCTGTCAAATGCCTGGATGGGACCCATAATGACAGGTTCCAACAATACATCATCAACTTTCAGAACTTAGCCTGTAAAGCAGGAATCACTGATGACATCACCCTCATCAACCAATTTTCCCTCAGAATCAACCAACAGATCACCACCATGATCCTTTTCATGACACCTATCCCCACCATGATCAAAGAATGGATTGATCAAGCAAAGACTTTTCATGCCCAGAAAATGCACATAATGGCTCTCAAAGGAGGGCATCCCCAGAACTTTTTTACACCCTGCCCTCAGAAAGACCTAAATGCTATGGATGTGGACAACATCACCATATTCAAGTTAACCCCCACTGAACAAGCCCACTGTTTTCACAAAAGGCTTTGCCTTCACTGCAGAAAGAAAGGCCATAATGCCAACAATTGCACCACTTTCTCCATCTCCAGTCACTGCCCTGCCAATCAGAATGTGTGTGCCACCGAAATCATGATGCCACCTACTCCTGTCAAAGAAACCCCACAAACCAAGCTAGACAAACACATTAATTCATTGAAAACCTCTGGAAAGAGCAATGATGACATCGTCTCCATCCTCAAGATGTGCTATGAAAAACCATAAGAGGAACTAGCAGAACTACAGACCATACCTTTTGGCATGTGGAAAGCACAGGATTTTTGAAAAGAAAAGCTGCCTCGATGTCTCCTTCCCTTTACCTAAACCATATACTAGTGGCACCGAGAAGCAATAGAACTGTTATGGTTGACCAGGGGGTTACCTATTTTTCCTTTCATACTGACATTCCCTCCACCTCCCTGTGGAACAACCTCCTGTACGATGTGGGGGATTATTTCCATAATACCTTCTTGACCCCCAATGCTGAAGGTGATGTCTTCTAAACCCCAACCATCAACACTGCCATCAGGGCTATCCAAGGCAGTGGACACTGTACTTAGGCTATGTTTCATTCTTCCTATTTCATATTTGTACTATATTTCACATACGGACAGCCTCTTCTCAGCTCCAATCTGACATTGCCCCTCATCCATCCCGATTAGTATTTATACCTAACCTGCCCTGAAGCCCTCTTGCACTATAAATAGCGATGCTTCTCTCATATAAATCCCAATCTTGATATACACTAATTTATTGTGTAAAAGTCAATCTTCTATCAAAGTTCTGCCTTGCTTTGATCTTGCCCAAGATCTGGAAGTCATCTCTTTGCTCCTCTTGCTATTTGCAGTAATAGCAAGTGCAGTACTTTGTACCATTGCTCTTAGTCAGACCCCCCCTCTAAGAGCATGGTTAACTTGCTGTTTGCCCAAGAAGTATCAATCCACATTTCGGGTTACTGCACAGAAAGCTACATCTATAGAGTAGCAACAAAGCCTTCCCTTGGCATATTGGAGTAGATGCCCTTCAGACCATGCATTTGGGGAACTGGAAAGGTACTGATTGTAGATCAAGAAGGATTACACAGTCACGTGTCAAC
>JBBPNO010000683.1:0-16873 GCA_038090915.1 Boletus eberwhitei
AGTGACGACCCATGCAATGTGGAAATTCTGGAGGAATAGAGCCCAGTGGGCTTGGCGTTGAGAGAGTTTGTGAGGGTCCTTGATGTAAGAGAGGTTTTTGTGGTCGGTAATGATAGAGGTAGGGAATAAGGTGCCTAGGAGGTAGTGTTTCCATTTGGTGAGGACTAAGATAACGGCAAGTAGTTCTCAATCATAAATGTCGTAGTTTCGTTCCGCGAGAAAGAATGTTTTAGAGAAATAGGCACAGGGATGGAGATCACCGTTGACATCCTTTTGCATAAAGACTGCTCTGGCAGCAAGAAGAGAAGTGTCAGTTATGATATGGAAAGGGCGGGAAGTGTCTGGAATGGCGAGGACTGGGGCAGTGGAAAAGGTTTGGCGAAGAGTATCAAAGGCATGCTGTTGAAGTGGGGTCCATATCCAAGGTTGGTCTTTTTTTGTAAGAAATGTGAGGGGGGTGACGAGGTTAGAGAAGTTGGGGATAAATTTTTGATAGAAATTGGCAAAGCCGAGGAAAGAGCGTCCACCTTTAACAGAAGTAGGGGGATTCCAGGTGGCGATAGCGGAGAGTTTAGCAGGGTCCATCTGAATTTTCCTGTTGCCAATAATGATGCCTAAGTATTCCATAGTGGGGGCATCGAAGGAGCATTTGGACAGTTTTATGGAAAGTCCATGTTCACAGAGTCATTGGAGAACATGGCATGTCTGTTCGTGGTGAAGGAGTAAGGTGCCGGCGGTGTGCAGGCCTAAATCATCCATGTAGATCTTAAGCCAGTGTTCTGCAATCATGTCAGCGAAGATGTGGTTCATGAATGCTTGGAAAGTTCCTGGTGCGTTGCAATGGCCGAAGAACATAACAGTAGGTTCATAGAGACCTTGTGGTGTAATAAAGGCGGCCTTCCATTGGTCTTCTTCGCGAATGCAGATGTTGTTGTATCCCCAACGAATGTTGAATTTGGTGAAATAATTGGAATCTTTCATGTCATCGACTAGTTCTGAGATGAGGGGTAGGGGGTAGGCATTGCGAATGGTATGACTGTTAAGGTAATGGTAGTCCTGGCAGGGATGCAAAGATCCATCTTTCTTTGGAACAAAGAAGAAGGGAGATGCTTGGGGAGATTTGGAAGGGACAATGCAGCCAGTTTTCAGGTGTTCATCAATGAATAGTCTACAAGCTTCCTTTTCAGCAAGATTGAGTGGGTAAACTCTGGCAACTTTGGAGACAAAGGTTTCTTTGAGATCGATGATATGGTCATAGGGGTGATGAGGGGGAAGTTTTGCATGAGTGGCTTCATCAAAGACATTGGCGAAGTCAGAGCAAAAGTCAGGGAGGATAACATCTTGAGGTTTCTCGGCCTGAGCGATTTCAGTGGCGATGGTAACCTTGTCAATGTTTTCGGTGTAGGAGGGGCGTTCTTGAGAGGGTTTCTTGACTTGTGGGGAGAAGTCGATGGTAAATGTTCTCCAATCAATGGTAGGATTCCATTTCTTGAGCCAAGGCATGCCAAGAATAATTTGTGGGCAAGAGAGGCATACAACCATGAAAGTAATTTTGTCGGAAAAGTGACCAGTGGAGAATGGTATCCAAGCGGTCCATTGGATGGTTCCTTTCATGTTGGGGGTTCCATCCACATTATAGGCAATGACGGGATTCGGTGTCCGGGAGAGTTTGAAGATTCCAAGTAGTAGGAGTTGAGGGTTGATGAAATTTCCGGTGGCTCCAGAATCAACTAAGGCCGTGGTGTCAACGGTTTGTTTGGTCCCATGTAAGGAGACAGGAAGTCGTATGGTTCAGTTATTTCCTGGTGCTACTAATACATGGTTCAAGTCTAGGGAAGAAAACGTCGAGGTGGCTTCCCTTCTTAAAAATCCCTTGCTTTCTGTACTCCGTACGGCAAGGTTTCTAGCTCAGCTAGGTCTTCAGGTATTTCCTCATAGCACATCTTAAGGATGGAGACAATGTCGTTCTCACTTTTTCCAGAGGTTTTTAGCAAGTTGACATATTCGTCGAGTTTTGAGTGATGAGTATCAGGGGGTGTAATCTCAGTGGCATTTACTTTCTGATTGTTGGAGCGACGGCTGGAAGTAGTGAAGGTGGTGCAATTGTTGGTGTTATGCCCTTTCTTTTAGCAGCGAAGGCAAAGTCCTTCATGAAAGCAGCGAGCTCTTTCGGTGGGAGTTAACTTGGATATGGTGATGTTATCCACATCCATGGTGTTTGGGTCTTTCTGGGGATGGGGTGCGAAAGAATTCTGGGAGTGTCCTCCTCTGAGGGCTAGGATGCGCATCTTCTGGACATGGAAGGTTTTTGCTCGTTCGATCCATTCTTTGATCATGGTGGAGATAGGTGTCATGGAAAGGATCATGGTGGCGATCTGTTGGTTGATTCCAAGGGAAAATTGATCGATGAGGGTTATGTCGTCCGTGATGCCTGCTTTGCAGGCTAGGTTCTGGAAGTCAGTGATGTATTGTTGGAATCCATTGTCATGGATTCCATCAGGTCATTTGAGGGACTTTTGGACCAACTTGGACAAGTCTAGTCGAGCAGTGGCTTTGGTATCGAAGAGATAAAATATGGTTTCAAAGTTTTCTGCAAACTTTGCAAAGGTTTTCTTGGTGCTAGATATGGTGGCATCGGCAATCTTGTCATACCACATCTCAGCAAAGTTGGCTCCTTGTCCTTCGCTCATCTTGTTCAAGGTAGTGGTAACCTTCCCTTCATCGGAGGAGTAGAGAGTGGCATTTAGGGAAAAGTAAGCCTTTATGGCCTTGATCCATCAGGAAGCATCTGTGGATTTTCCGGAAAAGTCGGCAGGGAGGGCCACTTTGAGTTCCGTGGCTTTCAATGACATCTTTGGGGGGTTTCTGGGTGTTCCTGATGGTGGTGCAGGGGTTGAAGGTGCAATGGCTAAGGGTCTGGGGTTTACTGGGGTGTTTCCTTGTGGAGGTGAGTCAACCTCAATGTCTGACTCCTCAGGGTTAAGGGAGAATAGTCCCTTTCTGAAACTTGTGGTGGCGATAGAGAGGTCCTTCACCTAGATAGGTGGGACTGAGGTTACTCTTGGTCTTTTGTTACGCAAAGTGTATCAAAGGAGTACTCAATACTAGGCAACACTCTTAGGCGATGCTCACATAGAGACCGACATCCAAGATGTTGTTGTTGCAAGTGTCAAGGGTTTTGACTAAAGGTATGCTAGTGACGGCTAGCCTCAAAGGGACTGGGTTGGACTGAGGGTTGAGACTTAATATATGCTAAGATTGCGTAGACCAAGAGTAAAGTACACAGGCGAGAACTACCTAGTATTTATAGATAGAAAAAGGGGGCATGGACCAGCGTGATATGAGTCAAAAGAGACAAGAGAAAGAACATTGAAGAATACAATGGAATGATGGAGCACGTGCTGTTATAAGAGAAATGACAAAGGAGATGAGAGTCCAACTAGAGAAGCATAAGGAGAATGACATTAGGGTTAACTAGAAGGAGAAAGCTAACGTTGGAGACTGTTGTGTGTCTCCATGTTCCTGTGTAAGAAAAATAGGAAATGAGGAGAATTCATGGGTGAAGTAGCAAAATTGTAACAGCTTTTACCAGCTATATGAATATTTATATTTCTAATCATGTGACTGGTACCTTTATTCCCACACTTGCACAGCATGCCTCCCTGTGTTTTGCAGAATGTTTCTTGGGTTATTTCTGGATGTGTCACCATGTCGTGCTTAATCACACAGGCCATGAGCAACATGCTCACAACACGAGACCAGGAATTTTATGTGGTATGTCCTGGATACAGGAGTACTTGTATTCTGGAGAGGTCCTATCTTTTTCCGTTTGAACTACACATACATAGCGGAAAATATTACTTACCACCTACATTGCCACATGCATGTAGAGACCCACAACCAGGTTTGTAACAATCCACCTGTGGTTCAACAACTGCCTGTTGCCCCGCAATGAGACTCTATTCCTATCCCCAGACCATCCATCCAATCAAATTTTTCTCAAAGAATTGTGCCACCAGGCATACCTTTTCACCTAGACTGCCCATATCCCAATTGCTGATGCAACTTGGAACTCGGAGAGATTTGTAGACATGGAGATATGCAAGTGGTTAGACAAGACCACAAAAACCTCCATGTACTGGAGAGAGAACCTTTTATTGTCACCCAGGTGGTATCAGTGGAAGAACAGGAAGAATATCTTAATCTGGTTCGCGAACGTCTGTACCGCAATCAAGACCCTCACGAAGAACAGGAGAACCTTCCTCCTTACAATTTTCGAACCGACAACATCAAGTCCCTTCCTCCTTCCTACCAAACATCTGAGAACAATACCCCATCTGTCTTAACACCACCTCCTTCACCCGTGTTATCTACAAATGGCTCAAATTCCAGAGAATCCAACAGTCCAAGAGAAAGACTCATTTGCATTAGCAAACATCTTCCAGGAGAACTTCGTATATGAGGAGCTGCAGAATGAGAAGAACCTAGAGAGGACAGTTGAGAACTTCAACTTCTTTTTTGCCAAATTCTGAACAGTGAAAACCCTGTCTCGGAATACCAGCAGATACCGATTCGTTGGAGTAGACGGTGGGAACCTATTAGACGGCCCCAATAATCAGGCCAGCCAATTGGTTCAGCTTGATCCTGATGAAGTCGAGGAATCTTGGCAACAAGTTTTTCCATTTCAGATTCCACCTTGCGAGTCTGGCACTCGAACCAGGGTAAATTCCTTTATGTTTTACCATGAGACCATAGCTTCAGCCTATGAAGGTGCCGGTTGGACATTCCCCACTGAGACTTATGAAGCCAACAACACTCAAGTCCACAACCAAGATTATGAAATCCTGCAGCATCTTCATTTTCCCCCTGGTCGACACCAACTTTTATTTAACTCCCTCTCTATGAACTAGAAACTCCCTCGTTCCTTTGATCCTTTCAATCGTCACGGCAAAGAATTCAGCTCTCCACTCCAAAGACACTGGAATGTCACATTCGACAGACAACTTCGTCGTTCTTATGCTTCTGATCCCAAGTACCAAGCTCAACATCATTTACAGCGACTCATCAAAGGTGCAACTACTCAAAATGAGCTTGATGCCATATATGCCGGTCTTGCAGAAAAGAATGTACCCCACCAGTATCGCTGAGCTAGAGTGGAAGGAGAGAGAAAGCAAAGACTTCAGAAACAGTCTTGAACTTTTGTATTCAACTGCTTTTTCTCCCGTTTTTCCTCTTCCTGGATCTTACCCTGAGATGTACGCTTATACTCTAGGAGAATATGATAACTTCTTGTTTCTTAATGGTGATATGCCACATTTGCTTTTACCTTATCATTGTCACAATGAACTAGAGATTGTTGTACAGGTCGGCTTTATTGTCAATGTAACAGTTGGCAATTCACATTATTTTGCGAGACTTGACTTTGAAAGTTTCGAGTCAAAAGCCAATCTGCCGATGAGCAATCATCAAGGCTATACAACATCTCTAAAGGTAAAACCAATACACCGAAAAAAAACAAGAGTTAAAAGACCAGGAAGGAAAGCGAGGAATTCTGGGATATCTGGCACTGGTACTCGGATTGGATCTTCATTCTTCTCTGTAAATAATCTGTTTGATTCATTCATTGTTGACGATTTTTTCTCTCCAGATCTCCTCATCCTCTAAAAAATGTCCCCACCTACCTCAAACGAACTTGTTATGCGACCTGCATAACTGTTGATACATGACCGTGTAATCCTTCTTGATCTACAACCAGCACCTTCCCAGTTCCCCAATTGCATGGTCCGGAGGGTGTCGACTCTGATATGCTGAGGGAAGGCTTTGTCGCTACTCTGCAGACATAGCTCACTGTGCAGAAACCCAAATATGGGCTGGCGCTACTTGGACAAATGGCGAGCCGACTGTGCTTATAGAGGGCAAGCCCTACTAAGAGTGAGGGTACAAAGTACTGAGCTTACTATTACTGCAAATAGTAAGATGAGCGAAGAGATGGCTTCCAGATCTGAGCGAGATCGAAGCAAGGCGGAACTTTGATAGGGTTTGACTTTACACGGTGAATGGTGTATATCAAAATTGGGGAATTACATGAAAGAAGCATTGCTATTTATGGTGTGAGAGGGCTTCAGGGCCGGTTAGATATAAATACTAAAGAGGAAGGAGAGATTGGATCTCAGATGGGATCGGGAAGAATAGGAACTATGAGGCTATGTATGAGAGAACATAGCCAAGGAGATGCTGTCCGTATGAAATACAATAAGATGTGAAATGAGACATAGCCGAGATACAGTGTCCACTGCCTTGCGCAGCCTTGATGGCAGTGTTGATGGTCAGAGTTTCAGAAGGCATCGCCTTCAGAGTTGGGGGTCAGTGAGGCGTTTGGGAAGTATTCCCCCATGTCGAAGAGGAGGTTGTCCCATAGGGACGGGGTCGGAATGTCCGTGTGTAAGGAAAAATGATACCCCCCTTGGTCAACCGTAACAGAACTCAAGATTGATTCTTCAATCATTAGTTGCATACCCATCCTGACTGGACAGAACAATTACTCTATATGGAGTACAAGAATGCAGTCCACCCTCCAGGCCTATTCAGTGTTTGAATTCGTCAGTGGCACTTTTACCCACAACGCACAGACATCTGCTGCAGACCAAACCAAGTAGAAGATGCTAGACAAAAGAATATTTGGTCTTATGGCCAGTACCATCGACGACTCTCTGACTAGCGATGTGGACTATGAATGGGAGAATACAACAACCTACCCTTCTGTCACTTTAAGACTCTGGGAGAAACTCAAAGTGTTGTTCAGTAAAGTTGGCATTTCAGGCCAATTTTATCTCTTCCATAAAATCACCCATACTTACATCCATCCACATAATGTGAATGAGAATATCAGTTCTATCATTCAGCTCTTTGACCAGCTAAACGCTTCTGGTCTTCCTCTTCCCACATCCTTCAAAGCTATGCTTCTTCTTATCCAGTTACCTGATGACTTCTTCACCCTCACTTCTACCATCACACAAACGTGTAAAGAAGCAGACTTTAACGTTTCTAACATTACAAAGGCAATCCTATCTGAAATCAACCTTCGTGCTACTCGCCACCGACCTCTTGCATCCCAGATATCTCATGTATCATCCGGAGAACAATCATCTTTTGCGAATTGAATGAATGTGATTAGACGTGGTCCTCCACAACAGAATCAGTGGAAGAACCAGAACCACTCTGGAGGTAATAACTTCCAGAGATTGTCCAACACTTCATATCAACCTCAGTCTGGTCCTGTTGATCATCAAAATTGACAGAGATATAATGGCCCTAAACAAGCCACACAACCAGGCAAGCAGCAGAAACGTGATTGGTACAAGAAACGCCATACTTCGAAATTGAAAGGAAAGGCGAAAGCACATGAAGTCGTAGGATTTGCTGATGAAGTCATTATGGAAGAGGAGATACCTGCTAAAGAAGAGACTTCCTTTCAAACCTATATGGAAACCTATGAAAGAGACATGGAAGCCCTTTCAAGCTTTCATCATGCAGAAGAAGATAGCGGGATGGATATAGTAGGACCCTCATCCATGCCCTTTCCAAGCCGCTCCTCAGAATGCCCATTCTGAAGAGAGCGAGATCAAACCAGGGCAAAAGAAGAAAAAGATGAAGAAGACAATCAAGTTTTCATAGGGCGGACTTTGTAGTGATACTCATTCTTTTGGATCCCTATCTCAGTTCGACCATATCCAGGACAATCTTTCTTCTCAACCACACATTGTGGAAGAGACCATGGTAACCTCATGAGACCCTTCAGAAGTTCGTTTTCAACAATACAATGACCAAGTCTTGTACGGATATGATAATGAACAAATGGAATCCCTTAATGATTGGTATCATGGTGCTTATGCACTAGGAGGAGATCATGAGAAGACTTTTGCTGCATACCACTGGATGATTGATAGTGGTTGTACAGATTATTTTTCACCCTTTTAAGATGATTTTGTTTACTTAGATGATCAGCTTCACTATGCCGCTGTCGCCAATGGACAAAAGGTCACAATGCATGGACCTGGCAAAGTTATCATTCAACAACAATCCACAGATGGTCAAGCCTATCTGGTTTTGACTTTACAAGAAGTTTGGTTCACACCACATGTAGCTCATTGACTTTTATCCATTCCTACATTGACAAGACATGGTTATAAATGCGAAATCACTCATGATACTTCAAAAATCTGGAATGCAACTAGGAACTTGGTGATACAGGCATCTGCTTTAGCACCAAGCAACAACCTTCATTGGTTTCAGTCGATAATGATTACTCCAATGAACGGTCTGTTATCCTCACTTGCTGGACAAGATTCGTATCTTTTATGGCACCATCGCTTTGGACATATCTCAAGAAACACTTTATGACAAGCTCCTGGACATGTTTTTGGATTACCCTCTGTCGTTATACCCTCTACGTTGCCTACCTGCAAAGGTTGTGCAATGGAGAAGATGGCCGATCGACCATTTTTGTCTTCTGATAAAAGGGCCGCTTGACCACTGGCATTGATCCACACCGACCTCATCGGTCCTTTCCCTGTGGAACCACGCTCTTGTGCCAAATATGTTCTAACATTCATTGACGACCATTCCGGTTACGCTCTTATTGCTTTCCTATGCAACAAAGGCACCACTGCATTGCATTTCCAGACTATGGCACAATGGGCTGAGACCTTTACTGGTAACTCACTCACCTCTGTACGTTCAGACTGTGGGGGGAATTCCTGGGCAAGGAACTACAAACGTTCTTTTCATCCAAAGGCATTACCCATCAAACTTTCGTCCCCCACACATCACAACAAAATGGTTGTGCAGAGAGGTTCAACAGAACTTTGCTTGAAAAAGCTGAAGCCATACATGTAGACTACATGCGTGTTTACCGAAATCCTTTTGGCAAGATGCAGTAGAAACCTCCCTTCATATTTATCACTGACAACCAATGTGCCATCATGAATGGAAGACACCCATTGAACTGTTCAATGGAGACAAACCTGATGTATCATACTTCAGGATATTCGGCACACAGGCATATGTCTTTATCTCCCTGGAACAACAACAAGACAAACTCTCTCCTAAGGCTGAGGAGATGACTTTTATAGGGTATGAAAGAAATACAAAAGGATATCATTTCTGGTCATCCCAGAGACACCAAGTATTCATTGCGACACATGCCATATCTGATGAAATGATCTTTCCATTCTGTTCCAGGACACAAAGAGATGGACCTGTCCCTATTCCAATAAATGAAGAACCTATTGCAGATAATAATCTAGATAATAGAACCCCCATGAAGAATCCAGAACCTTCAAGAGAAGACATTTATATTCCAGTTCCACTAGGTTTAGGACACCAACCCAATCATAACAATGATTCACCAGACAATGGGCATTCGTCTGAACATACTTCATCATGGAGACCACAATCAAGAAGCGAAACACCGCTTTCACCTTTATTCTTACCTGATCATTCCATGAGCCCATCATCATATCATCAATCACCATACAATCCACCTTCTAAGTGAATCCAACCAGATACTGGACATCGCAGTTCGATAACCAATCGACATCAACATAGATGTCAAGGAATCACAGACTCTCCTCCATTACCAGAGGAAGACATACCCAAACAGAATCCTAAAGTCTGGTTACCTCCACGACAACATAATGATAAAATCTTACCTGAATTCTGTGGACATCCACATCAATATAGACCCACGATGGAGCAATGCTCTAATGTTAGACCATCCATTACACAACAGAGATCAAATTGAATTCCCATATCCCGTGTTTTACCCAACAACACATATGGAGATCGACCACCTATACAAATAGAGCGAGACATCCAACATGGTCTGGTACCCATTCAGGAAGAGCCTATGACAATCGATTGAGAACAAAACCCTATGAACCAAGAAAAGGATCTAGGTGAAATGTATAGCCAATAGTGGATGAGATATCATCTATTCATGGCAGTGGAAACCCAAGGATTGCTTCCTAAACATTATAAAGATGTTCTCAAAATGAAGATGGAAGAATAGATACCTTGGAGAAATGCCATGAAGGAAGAAATAAAATCCCTTCATGAGAGAAAAGTATGGGATCTCGTCGACCTACCTAAGGATCGTCAAACCATAAAAGGGAGATGGGTGTATGTGATGAAGTCCGACAGAAGAAAGAAAGCATGCTTCATTGCAAAAGGCTTTACACAGGTTTTTGGAATAGATTACAAAAATACCTTCTCACCAGTTGCAAGATTCGAAACTCTACGACTACTCCTCTCTCTAGCAGCGCTTCACGATTGGGAACTTGAAGCACTTGATGTCAAGACCACCTTCTTATTTGGCAAGTTAGAGAAAGAAATCTATATGGAGCAACCCGAAGGATTTGTAATTCCAGGACATGAGAAAAAGGTCTGTCAGCTACAAAAAGCCATCTACGGCTTGAAGCAAGCTGCGCTTCAGTGGAACAAGCAGTTACACAAGAGTCTACTGAAGATGGGTTTCACCCGTTCACTTGCAGGCCCAGGAACTTATTTCAAACATATCGGTCATGACATTATCATTATTCTGGTTTATGTCGACGATGCTCTTTTTATGGGTAGCAATAAGGCACAAATCCTCACCCACAAGAAATGGTTTATGAAAAGATGGGAATCACATGATCTTGAAGAAGCAAAAGATTATCTAGGAATACGAATAACAAGAGATCGGAAGAAGAAGACGATCACCCTTGACCAAACCCGTTATGTGGAGAAAGTTGTAAAAAGATTCAGTCAAGAGAACTGCAAGGCAGTTAACGTACCCCTTCCTACCGGATACAATCCGAGAAATAACTAAGATCGAGAAGCAAACATCACTCTTTGAAGTCAGTATCAATCGGTCATTGAATCATTGCTCTACATCATGCTTGGAACTCGACCAGACCTATCCTATTCTGTCATCAAAATATTGTAGTACTCTGCAAACCCAACCGAAGAATATCTGCAAAAGACGCTATACATAGTGCACTATCTCTCATCCACCATGGATCTTTGCATTCGTTATTCAGGGCTTGCAGACCAGAATGGCTTCATTGCCTATTCTAATACAGATTGGGGTGGAGACATAGAGACATCACACTCAACCACTGGTTATGCCATGTTTCTAGCAAACAGCATTATTTCCTGGCTATCACGATGACAGAAGAGAGTCAGGCTTTCTTCCACAGAAGTGGAATATGTTGGAATGATGGAAGCAGCATGTCAAATCCAATGGATATGAAACCTCTATGAAGAAATCAGTTTTACCCTTGATGCATTACCACTATGTGTTGACAATCAAGAAGCCATATTCCTAGCTTCAAACCCTGCTCAAGAAGGACAAACAAAACATGTCCGCATGCCATGTCACTATATTCGTGAAGTAGTAGAGTTTGGAGAAATCCAATTATTCTACGTTCCTACCGATCAGCAACATGCTGATATCTTCACAAAGAATCTGAGCAAGACCAAGTTTCAAGATGGAAGAAAAGCTCTTCAACTTCTCAAGTATCCATCATCATAACATGAACAGCAAGGAAGAGTGTTGAGAATCATGGTATTTGTCTTCAGACTTCTATTCCATAACCATGATTCTAGATCACATCAAATGATCTACTCTAGATCATGTCACATAACTTAACTGACATGTGATATGAGACACACATGTAATAGGTGATGACGCTATTCATCATACTCATATTTGATATGATTTATCATCTTATGATAGAGCTTGTTATGCTATTGGATAGCTGACTGATCATTACTGCAGATTACTCATATCTGCTTATCCTGCTTACTGATCAGCTTACTGATCATTCCTTGACATTCTATGACATTCCATGAACTACCCTAATATAGGAGAAATAGTACATATGGACAAATAGTCCTCTTACTATATATCCCAGGGTCTTACACCCTCAATGGACAAGTGCTTGAACAGAGACATTCATCTCTTCTACCTGTTCACTTCACACTTCAACCTTTGTGTTAACCACAAGAACATTCAGTAGTGAGTCTCACACTACACCTCTACTCCTCGCATTGCCCTGTGCACCCATTCAAGGTACACTTGTACTCCAAAAGGTCGCCCAACATTATTTTGGTCATCCCCTCCCTCTCCTTCCAGCAACTACACTGGTACTGCAAGCAGCACAAAGGGTCTTCATCTTGGAGAAGGCTGAAGCCTTTTATAGGGACAAGTTCAAAGCTGAGGCAAAGCACTGAGCAGCTGAGGCTTTAAAAGGCAACAGCATGTGAATGAAGAGGGTACTCATGTGCAAGAACCTTTAGGTTGATTGTATGGACAATGATTTTCCTATATCTACTTTTTCTTCTGTATTATGTAGCATTGGTCCAAACTCTGTAAGAGTGTCTCAATTGAGCATGGCACCAGAGTATAATAATAGTGTGCTTAATTCCCATATAAAACAACAAAAAATATCTCATATATATGCACTTTGCAGACACAGCACTTGCTTTATCATTTGAAAAGAGGAGAAAGAGTCAGGCTGTGTGACTGTTCATGAGGCAGTCCTTTGTGCTAGTCCAAGCATGTCAGTCATGCCAGGAATGGTCGGACAAGTCTAGGCAAAGGCCAGGGTGATGAATGAGGTGGAGAGTCAAGAACCAAAAAAAAAGACCAACCTTCATTGCAGTCAAAGCATGCTGAAGCACCATCATGAAGAGTTTTTGCTTGAGCCAGGTCAGATCACAGGTGGCATGGAGAGACAAGAGATCAGAGACACTGCATGCATCTGGCTTGGCCTTGAGACTGGGGATGGTGACTTCTAGACTATGACCTGCATGCAGAATGAGAAAAAAAATGAAGCACAAGGGTATGTAGGTGAGTTCGGTTTGAGAGAATGTCAGAGATTTAGTGGACAAATTCATGATAACTGGCGTCACTCAATGTCGACTGTTGTTCATGAACTGTGCCTCAGGCATAGAATAATTTTGGATCAACAAAACAGTTTGCAAGCTGCTATAGTAATAATAACTGCTTGTTAATAACCCTTACTCGATCATGATGGTTGAAGCAACATTTCCAGTTTTCCACAATAAACCACCCAACTGAGTTGTCAGAACAAAAATTAGGCACTGCGAGGTGAAGTTTGTTCAGTTACTAGGTCTCATCACTGACTACTCCCCTCTGCCAGTGGTTGAGGTAATTTTGATATCAAAGAAGTGGCAGATCTAACTGAACATCCAGAGGGTTCAATCCACCAACCAATGGCACTCAACAATCAAGCTTGGAAACCTGCCATTCTTGACCCACTATTTTGGCCATGAACACATTCCCTGTATATGGTCAGTTTACTCAGATTGAATGCTGTTATAACATGGAACTTAGAATGGCACACGAGTATTTTTCTGCCAGTAAGCTACTTCCAGTGAAATAAAATATGGCACAATCAACAAGTCACCTTGCCAATGTAACTTTGTTTGTTTCTTTAATGTGCCGAAACCGTACCTAACACCCAGCAGGAACTCAGAGGTGAGTAGATTCAAAAGATACATGATAACGAGTAAACAGTACATTCCCCTATGAGTCGATAAATGGGAATGGTGAGAAAAGAGAATAGAAAAAGTGATGTGAGTGGGATACATTACCAGACATCTATCTTGGCTTTGTGACCGATAAAAAAGAATCCTTTGGGCTGCTTGAGAGATGTGAAAAAGGCATGTGGTAGGTCTGCAGGTCAGAGTGGTATGTGAGAAGCAAAACGGCAACAACAATGACTTTGAACACACCTGTTGATTTGGCCCCAGCCTCCTTCCAGCCCTGGTTGGCCAATGATCACCAGTGAGCAGGTAGGAGTATAGGTGAAGAGGAGATGTACTGCCTGTCCTGGTCCAGCAATGAATCCACCCTTGGGATGTTGCCACACCACAATCTTGTTGTGACTGCACTGATAATAAATAGAACACATCAACCAAACCATTTGCTGCAAGCACAAATTGGACTCTGAGCTGAGATGTGATGAGAGATAAAACGATAGTTACTGAGCTAAATGTTAATGGCCAGGCATAATGCATGATGGCCACATGGGGGCAGGTCATGGGCAAGGATTTATGCAGTAAATGCAGACTTGGAGCAGGTTAGTGTGCACAGCTTTTTTGGATATTCCTGATGCTGTGTCAGTTAGGTGTCGGCAGGCTTACATAAAAGTTAGACAACTTCAAATGACGACAAGTACTCAGGCTCTGGGTCAGCTAGGTGTATGTTATGAAACAATCAAATTATCATAAGGGTCATGGGGTACTGAGTGCATGCACGATTATAGCATGATCTCAGAGGCTGGAGTATGTTAGATTGTAACGCAGTCACATGTTTCTGCACTATGGGCGTGCGAAGCCAGCACTGGGGAGTGCCGACTATGTTGGCAGCGACCTTGCTTGGTAGAAGCTATGGTAACCTCATCCTAGAGCAAGAGTAAAATATTTATCTGATCATTCCCATACTACAAGGCATCACATTGTCTGTCGACCTAATCACAACAAGCTTCCCAATTTTGTTGGGTCATATTTTCCAAAATGAGATGACGAACATCCATTGGATTTATTTTTTGCTTCAATGTTGATATTCTTCAAACCTTGGTGAACACTCGAAACAAACCTGAAGTGACCAACAGAAACATGAAAGAATGCATTCGAATGTTGGCTACCGACAACATCATCTGCAATATGGAGAATGATGGATAATATACAGTACTATTATGAATGTCAATGTTCAGATACACTACCTGACATTGACTTGCAAAGCACAGATAACGAAGGGGTGCATGAGGATGTTGATAACGAATACTCAGAAACTGCTATCCAATTGTCACTTGCACAGCGTTGAGAGGCTGCTCATGGTCAAGCCATGATTCAAATTGCACAAGAGCTTGGTATATTTCCACAAACCTTCTTAACTCTCCCAACAATCCATACATTTCCTAACATGAGGTCAGTCACTCAACAAGATGTTAGAAGATTAGAAAAGTGGTTGAGAGATATTGAGATTTCTGAGGATGAAGCACTTATGAACAGATGCCTGTCCATGTCCTTTGATCAGTACTTCACTCCTGATGTTATCCATATCGAAGACAAAGATAAAGAGATTCACCAGCAATCTACCAGCACTCTCATCACACAACATGCAGTTATTCAACCTCAATCTGCTCCACAAGACTTTCTGACAGTCAATTGACTCCATGCCTATGAAATCATTACATGTCATCTGGAAAAGACATTAGCAGATTGACATCCACCTCCTCTGCATCTCATCGTCAATGGTTAAGAGGGGATGGGGAAGTCCAAGTTGATTGAAGCATTTACTGCCTATTTCACAGCAAGAGGGTCACAACACTTGCTTGTGAAAATGGCTTATATTGGAATCGCTGCTTCATGCATACAAGGATTGACGTGTCATGCAGATGCCATGATAGGCAGAGAGAACAAAACAATATTGAACAACAGAAAGACAAAACTTCAAGAGTATTGGAAGCTGATCCTGTATGGAATCATTGACAAATTCTCAATGTTGGGAAAAACCTTTTTTGTGAAATTGTCATGCAATATCACTATCAGAAAAGCTAACATATCAGATCACTTTGGAAACTGCTCATTTGGAGACACAAATGTCATCATTACTAGTAACAAACATCAATTTCCACCTATAGCATGTGGACTGAATGAAGCACTGTACTTTCCTTCATGCCTTTACGAAGACACATTACTTGCACAGATAGGCCACTCTATATACAAAGAGTTTCAGTTGGTCGTGATACTCAAACAACAAATATGTGTTGTTGATCCCATCTGGAATGACTTTCTCCATCATCTTCATCATGGACAAGTGGAATCGTGACATATCGAAACAGTTGAAAACCTTTGCCTCATGAATCCTTGCATCTCACGCCCTGATTTCACGCAAAAGCCCTGGAATGCAGCCGTTCTTATTACTCCACACCATGCTGTTTATACAGAATGGAATCATCATGCTCTTCACAAGCACTGTAATGAAAACAATCATCAGATATTCGTTGTTCCAGCCAAACATTGGACTACACGACAATCATTGAATGCTGTAGAAATGAATGCCTTGCATGTTTGCAGTTGTTCCTCAAAGCCAGACCATACTGAACTTCTGGAAATACTAGAACTTACCATAGGCATGTCAGTCCTCATCACTCAAAATATCCACATGGAGCTAGATATAACAAATGGTGCCCATGGTACTGTTGTCGACATCATTTTAAACCATGCAGAACCACCACCTTTCCGGATGCAGAAAGTTATCAACCTACTTCATCCTCCAGCTTTTGTCCTCATCAAACTGCAACACTCACGTGCACCCTATTTCAGTGTGGAACCTGAGACAAACATTCCAATCTGTCCTGTCAAGAAAACCATCTGTCTCAATCTGCATGAAAACTCAAAGAAAATAATATGAACAATTATGTGAATGCAACTGCCAATAACGGCCACATATGCTCTTGCAGACTATCATGCTCAAGGTCAAACGATCCCAGCTGTCATTTTTGATCCCACACCTCCACCTACCAGTAAATTGAGTCTGTTCAACTTATACATTGCTCTCTCAAGAAGTTCTGGATGAGAGACGATACAACTTCTGCATGATTTCAATGTAAATGCATTAACTTCCCCTCACCTTCCTGAACTAACAGCTAAGGACGATTGATTGGTGTGAATGAATGAAGCAACTATTTCATGGTGGCAGATGCTGAAAGATACATGCATCAGTTTACATTCATAACACAATTGACGTGATATGTATGACATGCACAGCTGAATGAAAACCACAATGACATGCCTTGTA
>JBBPNO010000684.1:0-16870 GCA_038090915.1 Boletus eberwhitei
TGGGGAGGGCTTCTGCAGAGCGAGGCGTCTGTGTCGGGCGTCGGGGCGGTGGCAGCGCCAGCGCGTTCTCTTCCTCAGACATCACCAGCACTTCTGCATCGGAATAATGCACTTCCTCCATCTCGCTCTCTTCTGCTTCGACTTGGACACCGTCTTCCGACGTCCCGCCACTCGCTCTCCCAATTTGCTCTGATTCCTGTGCTACAGGCACCTCGATGGGCGGTGGTGGTTTTCGAGTGGGTGGGTGTCTCTGCGGAGGCGCAGGGACAGGAACGGGAGGCATGGCGTCCTCGCTCTCGCTGTCCTCTTGCCTCGCTACCGGTCGCCTCGCCGACGCAGGTAGCAACCCCGCAGCAGGAGGAAGCATCCCGAATCGCATGCCCCCCATCCCCGCCAACTTGGCAGCAATCCGTTGCTTCCTCGCAACCTCGTTCTCTTCCTCCTCTCCTTGGGCTCCATGTCCCTCTTCCTCCTTTTCTTCTGACTCCGTCTCATCGGGTGGAATCGACGTCGGTGGAGGTGCAGCAGGTAGAGGGGGTCGAGAGAGCGGGTTCATCGGTGGCGGTGCCCCGAATCGGATACCTCCTAGACGCGCCATGCGGTCTGCAATCGCGCGACGACGCACAGACGCATCGTCCTCTTGGGCTTTCGGCTGAGGCGTCTCACTCTGTGACACTTCCTCCTCTGCGACGTGTTGTAGTGTGATCGAGATCAGGGGCAGCGATGCCTCGCAGGGAATGCACACGCACCATATTCATGTTCCGGCGCTACTTGTTCCGGTACAGCGAGCGTCGTCATTATCGGGGGCGTGACGGGCATACAGTTAATCGGTCGAGGTGACGTCGGTACAGGTGGCGGCGAAGATGGCGTCTCTGCCAGAGGATCTGTCACCCGTACACTGGTGCGTCTCGGGGGAGGCGGTATAGACCGTCTAGGAGGGGGTGACGGCGCATCCTCCGTCACCGAACCTGCAATCAAGAATAGACACAGCAACAAGCGATCAACCAAACATGCTCCCAATCAACCAGCGCATTAATACATACCACTCCTGCCAGGCGGGGGAACAGGTCGAGGCGGTATATCCGGCGACGCTGGACGCTCCTCTTCGTCTGCCCCCAATGCTTGGAAAGGCGACTTTGGCGGCGGCGAAAGAGAGGGCGATGTTGGCGGCGTCGGCTTGGATCGGAAGTTTACAGGCGGGGGCGGTATAGGTCGGGTAATGCGTGGTGGCGCCATCTCATCCCCTGCCGCCTCGTCCTTCAAGTTGGACGTGTCGTGCTCGAACTCAGCTGTCGTGCTACGCGCTACTGGATCCGCAGTATGTTGCGCTTCCGCCTCGAGCACAGCTGTGCCTGATGCTGTGAAAGCCTCCGTTTCCTGTGTGGGAACGGTGCCTTGCTCTTGTTGGACGACGACATGGACTGAATCGTATTCGACTGATTGTTCTTCAGAGAATTTCGGGGAAGGCAATGTATGCCCGTCGTGACCGTCACCTTGCTCCTCGGTGTACGACGCGACTGCATGTTCGCCTGTCACCAGAACGAAGAAAGAAAAAAAAAAGGGAAGAGTCTACATTAATACCCAGATCCTACAACACGATATACGACAAAGAAAAGGGGAGGGAGAGAAAAATCAAGATTCACCATCACGATGGGCTGGCACTTGGTCATCCTCGTCGACCTTGGCATCGTCTTGGTCGATCTCGACGTGCGGCTCAACAGCGTCGCGTTTGATGGATTTAACAGAGTCGTGTCTTGCTGGAACAGCAGGTGGAGGAGGGATCGTCTCCCCGTGTTCCTCTGTATCTACATTGACTTCATCCTCGACATCAAGCGGTTCTTCGGACGGGGCTAGGGCTGGCTCGTCGAACGATTGGCGTTGCGGGATTGGGGGAGGCCCAGCAAATGGGTTGAATGCGCCCATCTGGGCTAACCTGGCCGCAACTCGCTGGCGACGCGCTTCCTCATCTTCCTCGTCTACCTCGACAGCTTCGGGAGGCTGCTCAAAGGGTACTTCCTGGTCATCAGCAGCTGTATGCATCGACTCCTCCTCAACATGGCTATCTGCGCTCTCTACAAGCTCCTCTTCCGCTTCTTGTTTCTCGAGTTCCTCGACAGGCTCGTGAGTGGCCACGGTAGGAGCAGGAGTGAGCGTCAGGCGCTGCTCAACATCGGTTGTGATATTCAGATGTTCGCCATAGGTTGCTTCAACAGACTCCGCTACTTCACCAATCTCCTTCTGGGAATCTTCCGTGTTCAGGGATGCGTCATGAACGGCGTGATCGACGATCACGGGAAGTTCATCTGTGATGGGTGGCGACTGGACGGTCACACCCTCCGCTTCTTCAACGGGAGGCTCGGGTAGAGCGGTCGTGGGTGCATTCTTTGAGGATTTCTTGCGGGGAGGAGCGGCACGACGTGGACCTGCGGGTACAGGCATCGAAGTTGGAGCACGTGCGGCCACAGGCAGGGGAGACTCGGATTCATCCTTGCACTCTGAAGGAGAATTCGAGATGAGTAGATGGTCATAATATAGGATTCAAGGGCACACCTGTTTCGGCGATCGCCTCAGGAACAGGGGATACGGCAGCTCGTGATTCATGAGGGAGTGACGTTACCAAAGCTATGAAATACTATTGTCAGCAATAGTAGATACTTAGAGCGTCATAGCTGATAGCACCTTCACGCGGCTCCTTGACAATGGTCGGCTGGTCGACAAGCGTCTCATCCTTGGCCACAGGTACAGGTGGTGCAGGCTCAGATTTGCGTACGACGGGTTTAGGAGCAACGATGGGGGGACCGAGGCCGAACCTGGCACCACCAAGACGAGCCATACGAGCTGCAATCGCCGCTCTGCGTTGTCTCTCCTCTTCTTCCGGGTCAGGATCCCCGCCATCACCCTCGCGGTTTAATGCTCCCTGACTCTCAGGGGTTGGGCTTGCCAACGCACGCGGTGGAGGCGACCTCGAGGCCTCACGGCCGGCCACATCCACGTGGGCGATGCCTTCCTTGGACTCGTCCTCCGAGGATACAGGGGGTACTGTTGGGGGCAACTTCCACTTGGGCCGCTCCACGTTGGGCTTGGGTGCAACTGGGGGTGGTAGACCGCCAAAGCCACCTTTTCCCTGCAAAGCAGCCATGCGTTCCTTGAGGGACCCGCCGCGCCCGATGCTTTCCATCGCATCGGAGGCAGACATCCCAGCCGTACTCGGGGGCTTCCGCTCGCCCACAGTCGGGTGGTCAGGCGACGTGGGGGGCGACGACGGCTTTGGTTTCCACTGGAGCCCACCTGGTTTGGGACGGGGTGGAGGTGGGCCAGGGGGAGTAGCTGGAGCGGCTCCGCCCTTGGTCTCGAATGCGGCGATCCTGTCGCGCAGCGAGCCTGGCTTTGGCTTTGGAGGGGACGATTGATCAGACATGAGATGGGAGTTGAGTTCAAGGATGGCGATGGGGCGTGCTTGGACATGCTCGACGTACGCCTCACTCCAAGTTCTCACGCTCATTCTACTACAGGAGTAAGTACTACATGACTAGTTTTCGCGCCATTGGTATCCACAGCCAGCGCATCTAGAAAACGTGGTGAGGGACCCGGAGAGAAGGGCAGTGAAGTCTGCGATACCGGTAGACTGTCGTCTATGAGGTCTTGGACGATACCTAGAGACTATGGACGACGTACAAATAGTCATTGGTTCATCGGCAGACCTAATCTGCAGCTGATAAAAATATGCTCTTCGATGGTTGCATTTATCACAACTCGCTGCGGACGGCATGAGCGCCCACACTGAGCGATGAGAAAAAGACGCACCGTCCGTCGCATCGGCATGCTTCCACATCTCATCGCCACCCAAAACGTCGTCGACTACTTTACGCTTCATTCTCGTGCGCGAAGTCATCTACGGGATCGTTAGCAGCCAAAGGAGACGTCCAAAATCTGCAGGGCCCACCTGTTTTGTGATCGGGAACTCGTACGCGCAGGTGTTGCAGGCCCATTTGTTGTAACCCGTCTCTGAAGAAATAGCTAGCAGATTTGCACATGTTGGGCAGAAGAGCATTTCAAGAAAGCTTCATCAACGAAACTGGGCGCGAAGGATGATGGCAGATGGCAACTGGCGTGATGAGTCCAAGAGGTGTGCTAGGCGACACCTTTGGTCGAGCTTGACCGTGACAAACTCAACCTTTTCCAGTCCCACAGCGTGGAAGAGTCTTCGAGGATTTTGACTGTCTGCGCCGACGTACGTGGTCCAAATTCAACTTCTTACTGTGTTCAAGCCGGCGGTTCGTTGTGTCAGGCATTCAAACCAGACTGAATGTTTCTTGTTGTCCTACTCCCGCAAGTATCCCATCCCTCGACTCAAGGCTAGGAGTTTTCTCCTTGCTCAGAACAAGACCCCTAAATGCGTATGCAGCAACCAATTCAAATCTTTAAATTTGGGCTCATGAAGCCCCTATCAGGTTTTCTCTCTTTCTGCTTCCCCCATTCTGCCCCAAAGCTTACGCTACGCTCTCAACTATATTACTACCCTAATCGCAAGGAATTAAAACTCTGGAAGCTTTGAGTACCCTAATACCTTGATAAATACCTGTATACTGGACTCTTCCCAACTGTCTCGTCAGCCCGAGCACCTACGAGCAAGATGTTCAACGCAGGCGCTCTTTTTGCCCGAAGTTCCGGACCCTCCCTGCCTCAAGCGTGCGAGTCATTCTCACTCCACTCGAATGTTTGTGTTGGAGACTTCATTGCGATAGTAGGTATGTCTTGGATATCAGTGCTTCCGTCTATCCATCAACTAAGGGCCGCTCTCTTGCTTGTAGCCTGCAGTATCGCTGGTATTGGGTTCCTCATCTGGGCCATCCATGCGATTCGCAAGATGCGCCAGTTCCCTTTCAAGCACTCTGAGGACATAGGTGCGTGCCCTTGTTCTGTTTCTCTACCCATGATGGACCTTACTATTTTCAGAGAAACCCAGTGAAAGGAGCGAAAGGGTCGATCCCTATCACGTACCGTCGACCTTTGATAACTCGCGCCTGGTCCAGCGGGGTGTCGTCCAAACACCCAGCCTTCCCGAGCGCGTGCGAACTCGGTTGGCCATGTCTGAGCCTGAAGAGGGTTTTTACAGGCAATCGACCCCTATCTCATCTGACACCTACTCTGCGCAAGGCTCGACGACTACGCCGCGCACGCCTCGTCGTCCCCCACCTGCGGGTAGAGTGTCCTGGAGGACCCCCTCGCACCGTCCAGGCCGTCATGGATCGCCTACGCTAGGCGGAGCTTATGGTGATAGACACGGGTACGATGGTGAATACCTCAGGAATGTTAGCCCCTCGCGTGCGAGGGGTTCGCCGCCGCACAGGTCAGGCAGCGGCTACGGATCTCATGGATCCACGAAGCGCACGAACCGGGACGCCACAATGCATGCGTACTGAGGGTCTCTGTCACACAGGGCTATGGGATGTGCTGTTGTCGCAGGCTGACGACAGTACAGTATTATCTTATTCCTAATACCTTATTTTCATCGCATACGTTATCGTCGTCATCGTTCACGGACGCTGTTGTGTGTGTACGTATCCTACTGTGCATGTGATGTTAATATACTGTTGCTCCACGTTGGCTCTCCTTGTTAACATGCCATGAACGTCGAACGCTCACAGCGAAGCACACCGTCCGGTCCAGGTCGTTACAAAAGAGACCAGATGACCCTGAAATGTCTCACCCTCCACACACTCGCGGGAAACGAAGGTCGCCTAGAAAAGGTCAATCAGACACGCCCTCCCGCCGGAAATTTCATACCACGTACTAGCCGTGCAAACCGGATCTATGGCAGCATGTGTTTCGGATGTAAAGGGGCATTTCTCATTTTCTGTCCAGCTTTGGGGATTGAGCATAGCCCGTCTCTGAGGTCAAAAGACTAGATCTAGCGACTGGTGAGCTCCGGGTTCGGTTGACATTCCGGTTGACAGCCAGGTGACCGTGCGCCTCACACACAACGCCTCCACTCAGTGGCATCAGGCACGCGAAACGTGTACGCTAGTCAAGGCAAGGACTCCAGTGGATGCATACAGGGCCGATGAATCAGGGTCAGTAAGTAATACCCAGCATATGAGAAGAAGCTTGATAAGGCTATGTAGGTATTTCCCATATCCATATCGTATGATATCACTTTCCTAGGAGATACATATAAGCACCACAGCCAGCTCGTGTTCACTGGGACTTCTCTTGCATTACAGTCCCTCTTTACTGCGATGTCCGCCTTTTCAGGTGCTACCGTACGCCTCTTCAATCATTTTCCGAAGCGAGAAGCAACTGGAGAAGTCCTTATGTTTCTCTCTCCCATATTTCACAAGCTCATCCCTCCTACAGGGCGGTCTCATCACTGGAACCAACCCTGCAGCGTTTACAACCTCGGATCCATTAAGGTTATGGATCATCCAAGTCGGTAGGCCTCCCATACCCATACCAAACCTCCCACCATTTCCTCAATACTAGGTAGGTATCATCATCATTATGGCTCAGCTTCTATCTCTCGGCCTCAGACGTCTCAGACAACCAAAGGTCATTGCCGAAGTGCTCGGCGGTATCCTACTAGGTATTCGATTTACTTCACTATCTCTCCCTTCCTCAACCCACTTTCCATCAGGCCCGACTGCATTCGGAAGAATACCAGGCTTCACAGAAAACATATTTCCTTCCGTCTCCCTCCCATACCTATCCCTTGTAGCTGATATCGGTCTTTGTCTCTTCCTCTTCCTCGTTGGCCTCGAAATCGACATCAACGTCATCAAGCGCAATGCACGCATGTCGGTCATCGTATCCTTGGCTGGAATCGCTCTTCCCTTTGGTCTCGGCACCGCCCTCTCCATCCCTCTATACCACCACTTCATCGATCCTTCCGTCCACTTCACATACTTTATGCTTTTCACAGGTGTCGCATACTCGATAACCGCATTCCCCGTTCTCTGTCGTATCCTCACAGAACTCAAATTGCTCGATACGCACGTCGGTATCATTGTCCTCTCCGCCGGCGTTGGTAACGACATTGTCGGCTGGACGTTGCTCGCCCTGAGTGTTGCGCTCGTCAATGCCGGGTCGGGCCTGTCAGCTCTATGGATTCTGCTCGTCTGCGTCGCTTTCACCGTCTTTCTGTTGTTGCCAGTCAAATTCGTCATGCACTGGCTAGCGCGCAAGACAGATAGCACGGAGAATGGCCCCACCATGTTTTACATGACTGTCGTCATGATTCTTGTTTGGGCCTGTGCCTTCTTCACCGATGCTATCGGTGTGAATGCCATCTTTGGTGTGCCGCTTGGTATCCGGTCGTATTCCTTATCTGACTCATCCGCAGGTGCATTCCTTGCCGGACTTGTGGTCCCGCGAGAGGGTGGTCTCGCAATCACCCTCACAGAAAAGCTTGAAGACATGGTATCGATTGTCTTCCTTCCGCTCGTACGTATTTCGTCTTGGTCATCGATTACATTCACAAGTTTGTCGTGTAAAGTACTTTACGTTGTCTGGCCTGAACACGAATCTCGGATTGCTTGACAACGGTCAGCCTCCTCAAGGAACTCATTTTGCGTGGTTGTTGACACTGCGTTGATAGGTATTACATGGGCCTTCACCATTGCCATCATCGTTCTTTCCTTCTCGGGCAAGTTTGGTGGATGCACGATTGCGTCCAGAGTTGCGGGTTATGGCTGGCGTGAATCGAGCACGATCGGTGCGCTGATGAGTTGTAAAGGGTTAGTCGCCAAGTATTCCCTCATCTTTCCCGCCGCTCATCTTTCTGGTAGATTGGTCGAACTCATTGTTCTGAACGTGGGGCTCCAGGCAGGGATTCTTTCGCAGAGGGTATTCTCCATGTTCGTCCTCGAGGCAGTCACTCTGACGTTCATCACCACCCCCCTCGTGCTGGCGCTCTACCCGCCTGAACGCCGAGTTCGGGTCGATGCGATTACACCGACCATGGCAGGCGACGAGCGTGGACAACGCGATGAGAAAGCATCTATCATCACGGAAGAACAGCCTTGGCGTCATCGGTTCACGGTCGTCCTCGACAAACTCGATCACATTCCCGGTGCGATGGCACTCACGCAGCTCATTCTTCCGCCACACAGTATCCCGACTGACGTTATGTCGACGACAACGACGACGACCCACACGATCGACAAGGTGACGAAGATCCCTGATGTGAGCTTGGAAGCCCTTCAACTCATCGAGCTCTCTGATCGAACGTCTGCTATGATGAAATCGTCGGTTGCCGACAGTTTGATCCACACGGATCCTGTGCTCGGCATATTCAGGATGTTTGGAGAGCTGAATGATTTGGCTGTGACGACATCGTTGTCGGTCGTTCCATATGACGATTTCGCGCACAGCGTTGCGGAGCATGCGCAGAGACATGCGTCTCACCTCGTCTTGCTCCCATGGCTGTCGTCCACTGCTCTGACGATCGTCGATACGCCAGAAATAGGCATGGGAGACAATACCACGCCGAAACCCACCAAGGGTGACCACAACCCGTTCGACGTCCTCTTTTCCAGCGTTTCAGGGAGCAAGACGGATAAACCTCCCTCGGTGATCCACTCTCAGTTCGTACGCGGGGTGTTTGCGCACAGCAAGACGGACGTGGCCTTGTTCATCGATACGGGTGATCGATCGGGTATCCGGCTCGGGGGGTCTGTGCATGTCTTTTTCCCCTTCTTTGGGGGACCGGACGATCGGCTGGCGCTCCAGCTTGTGGTACAGGTTTGTTTGAATCCGAGGATGACGGCGACGGTGGTGAGGATGGTGAAGCGCGAGGGTGCGGTAGATGCGGGTGTGCATCTAGGAGAGGAGCTGGAACGACCGTCGACAGCGCATCTGGAAGACAAGATGAACGCAAATGGATCGAGGGTGTTTAACCCCCACATTGAAGGGTCTGTGGGGACGCCGGTACGTGCTGATATGTTATCTATGATTTGGTGTTTTGTTCATTGGATTGACGGTTGCCACCTTTTTTCTCCCCCGCTCTCTTAGACACTCGGGTTGCAGGATACGATCTACGGTCAACAAACGACTCAGATGCGTCTCGAATCTGAAACGGCCGACAACATTGTCTGGTCCACATACGCCTCCACCACCACCTCACCCGCCAACCACACCAATACGCACGCTGACGCCACCACTCCAGTCCTCCGCGACGCACTCTCGCGCATCCACTTTTCGGACGCACATACGCCCGCACCAGTGCACGCCGCCATCCGCCACGCCCGTGCCCTCCGGGAGACATCGCCCCGACTTCTCATCGTCGCCGGCCGGTCCAGACGCCTCGCGAAGGAGAGCCATGACGCGGAGATGAAGCGGGTGATGGAGACCTGTCGGTCTGGGGTAGGCATGGAGGTGATGCGGAGGACGATTGGGGATGTCGGGGCTGCGATGGTCGTGGCTGCTGGCTCGACGAGTGGCGTGGTGGTGGTGCAGGCTGCCGAGGTGGGTTTGGCGGGCGAGTGATCCGGGACGTTGAGTGTTGAGTGCCGGGTGTAGAGCACTGGATACTGGATTCCTTATACCCAGATTGTACCTTATTGAAGAGTAATTGATACTGATGCCCAGTGTAGATTTAGATGTATTGGATGTAAGTAAGAAGAGATGGCTCCTTATGGGTGAAAGAACATGAGACTGGCTGGCTCGAGGGGTA
Organism: Boletus eberwhitei; assembly: GCA_038090915.1. Classification (NCBI taxonomy): domain Eukaryota; kingdom Fungi; phylum Basidiomycota; class Agaricomycetes; order Boletales; family Boletaceae; genus Boletus; species Boletus eberwhitei. Next base: position 9,671 of record JBBPNO010000684.1, read on the forward strand.
GGAATTCGCAGTGCGCGAGCCGCGAGCATATTTGGGTACGCTGGAGTCGGATGCGAACACTCACTACTTTCCAAATAGAATTTTAGCTACACTTTTTTGCATCAGGACATACTTGGCGTGTCAGTGATCATGTTGATTACCGGTATACCTTCTGTTTCATTGCATTCCGCCTGAACCGGGGAGTATTGGATAGTAAATGGTATACTGTCTCGTCAACCACTTAGCTAAGTGGAGTGTTCTGCTTTTACTTAGCATTCTATTATGTAATATTATAATGTAGTCCGAGTCCATACTTACTTTGAAGTTACTGGAGCACTTTTCACAAAGCACACCGGCAGGCCAGGGCCTGTCCCAATACATGACTGTGTGTAAGTTCATCGATGTGGCGGTAGGCAACGTCCACTAACTCGGTAGGCGGCCGTAGGCCTGGCGGCCGGTTCTCGCAGATCTAAGTATATGCATCTTTGTAGAGGTATTTTAATTCAAGCTCCGCCCACAAGTGGAGGCAACTCCGGCCTCACTGCAATGTGCAATTAATTAAATTAATTCCTTAAGTAATATTCTCCATTCTGACAGATGCTTTGAAACCGTCCAGTGGCAGTTTGATCGGTGTCTGAATGTACCACTCCATGTCTGCCAACAACACCTCAGGGGACGTTACATTGTAGTAAACTGGTTTCAGCTTCCCCACCCTTAGAGCCTGTCGACAAGGAACTGCCGCATCACTCGTACCCTGCGATTCCCTAAAGCCCAATCTCGCAAGATGCATTTTGCGGTCGATCCAGTGAGCTGTGGGGTCGGTTCCGGTTCAAGACAAAGCCAGTGATGTGAACAACACCTTGCGGCTGCAAGCACACCCAGTGACATCAGGACGCAATGTATGTACGTTGGTTGAGGCAAGTAGATGCATACAGGTCAGTCTGAGTGGTACCCAACATATGAGAAGAAGTTGGATATAATTGATGTGGACGTTTCCCATGCAGCCTATAATATTTGCAGAACCCACATTTAAGCACCACAGAACACCTCTGTTCGCCCATTTCAGTCCCTCTTCACTGCAATGACCGCCTTTTCAGGTGTTGCCATCCGCCACTTCAACTATTTTCCGAAGCGAGAAGCAAATGGAGAGGTCATTCTGTCTTTCTCTGCCATATTTCACAAGCTCATCCCTCCTACAGGGCGGTCTCATCACTGGAACCAACCCTGCAGCGTTTACAACTACGGATCCATTGAAGTTATGGATCATCCAAGTCGGTAAGCCTCTCATGCCAAAGCTCCGGCGATTTTCTCAATGATAAGTAGGTATAATCATCATTATGGCTCAGCTTCTCTCTCTCGGCCTCAGACGTCTCAGACAACCAAAGGTCATTGCCGAAGTGCTCGGCGGTATCCTACTAGGTATTCGATTTACTTCACTATCTCTCCCTTCCTCGACCCACTTTCCATCAGGCCCGACTGCATTTGGAAGAATACCAGGCTTCACAGAAAACATATTTCCTTCCGTCTCCCTCCCATACTTATCCCTTGCAGCTGATATCGGTCTTTGTCTCTTCCTCTTCCTCGTTGGCCTCGAAATCGACATCAACGTCATCAAGCGCAATGCACGCATGTCGGTCATCGTATCCTTGGCTGGAATTGCTGTTCCCTTTGGTCTCGGAAGCATCCTCTCCATCCCTCTATACCACCACTTCATCGATCCTTCCGTCCACTTCACATACTTTATGCTTTTCACAGGTATCGCATACTCGATAACCGCATTCCCCTTCGTCTGTCGTATCCTCACAGAACTCAAATTACTTCATACGCACGTCGGCACCATTGTCCTCTCCGCCGGCGTTGGTAACGACATTATTGGCTGGACGTTGCTCGCCCTGAGTGTTGCGCTCGTCAATGCCGGGTCGGGCCTGTCAGCACTATGGATTCTGCTCGTCTGCATCGCTTTCGCCGTCTTTCTGTTGTTACCAGTCAAATTCGTCATGCACTGGTTAGCGCGCAAGACAGGTAGCACAGAGAATGGCCCCACCATGTTTTACACGACCATTGTCATGATTCTTGTTTGGGCCTGTGCCTTCTTCACCGATGCTATCGGTGTGAATGCCATCTTTGGTGTGCCGCTCGGTATCTGGTCGTAATCGCTATCTGACTCATCCGCAGGTGCATTCCTTGCCGGACTTGTGGTCCCGCGAGAGGGTGGTCTGACAATTGCCCTCACAGAGAAACTGGAAGACATGGTCTTCATCATCTTCCTTCCGCTCGTACGTATCTCATCCTTGTTGCCGGTTACATTCACAAGTTTGTCGTGTAAAGTACTTTACGTTGTCTGGCCTGAACACGAATCTCGGATTGCTCGACAACGGTCAGCCTCCTCGAGGAACTCATTTTGCGTGGTTGTTGACACTGCGCTGATAGGTATTACATGGGCCTTCACCATTGCAATCATCGTTCTTTCCTTCTCGGGCAAGTTTGGTGGATGCATGATTGCGTCCAGACTTGCGGGTTATGGCTGGCGTGAGTCAAGCGCGATCGGTGCCCTGATGAGTTGCAAAGGGTTAGTCGCCAAGTACTCCGTATGATTCCTTCGCTTATCGCTCTGGATATAGTATGATCGAACTCATTGTTCTGAACGTGGGGCTCCAGGCAGGGGTTCTTTCGCAGAGGGTATTCTCCATGTTCGTCCTCGAGGCAGTCACTCTGACGTTCATCACCACCCCCCTCTTACTGGCACTCTACCCGCCTGAACGCCGTGTTCGGGTCGGTGCCACCGTGGAAGGCGACGAGCGTGGCCAACACGATGAGAAAGCGTCTATCATCACGGATGAGCAACCTTGGCGCCATCGGTTCACGGTCGTCCTCGACAAACTCGATCACGTTCCTGGTGCGATGGCTCTCACGCAACTCATCCTTCCACTCCGCGGTATCCCGTCTGATGTCACGTCGACTACCACAACGACCCACACAATCGACAAGGTGATAAAGATCCCTGGCATGAGCGTGGAAGCGCTTCAGCTTATCGAGCTCACTGATTGGACATCTGCCATGATGAAATCGTCTGTCGCCGACAGTTTAGTCCACACGGATCCTGTACTTGGTATATTCAGGATGTTTGGGGAACTGAACGAGTTGGCTGTAACGACGTCGTTGTCGGTCGTTCCATATGACGATTTCGCGGACTGCGTTGCGGAGCACGCGCAGAGATACGGGTCTCACCTCGTGTTGCTCCCGTGGTTGCTACTCACTCCTCCGACGGCTGTCGATACACCAGAAACCGGCATGAGTGAGAGCGCGGGCAAGGGCGACCACAACGCATTCGACTCCCTCTCAGGTAACGTCTCGCCGAGCAAGACAGATCAACCTCCCTCGGAGGTCCACTCCCAATTCATACGCAGGGTGTTTGCACAGAGCAAGACGGACGTGGCCTTGTTCATCGATACGGGACATCGGTCGGGTGTCCGCCTTGGGGGGTCTGTGCATGTCTTTTTGCCCTTCTTTGGGGGACCGGACGATCGGTTGGCACTCGAGCTTGTGGCTCAGCTTTGTTTGAACCCAAGCATGACGGCGACAGCGGTGAGGATGGTGGAACGTGAGGGTGTAGTGGAAATGGGAGAGGATTTGGAGCGACCCTCGATGGTATATTCAAAGGATAGGATGCATGCGAGCGGGCTGAGGGCGCTCAACCCGCGCGGTGACGAGTCTATGGGGACGTCAGTACGTTGTGATGCCATCTATTATTTCTTATTCTGTTCAGCGTATTGACGCCTCACCTCAACCCCCCCCCTCTCCCTCTTATATAGATGATTGGGCTCCATGGTACGATTCACAGTCGACAAACTCTCGAATCTGAAACTGCCGATAACACTGCCTGGTCCAATCACGCCTCCCCCACCGATGCCACCACCCCCACCCTCCGTGACGCTCTCTCGCGGATCCACTTCTCCGACGCGCACACCCCGACACCAGTGCACACCGCGATTTGCCACGCCCGTACCCTCCGGGAGACCTCCCCCCGACTCCTCATCGTTGCCGGCCGGTCCAGACGACTCGCGAAGGAGAGCCGTGACGCGGAGATGAAGCGTGTGATGGAGACTTGTCGGCCTGCCGTCGGGGTGGAAGTCATGCGAGGGACGATTGGGGACGTCGGGGCTGCGATGGTCGTGGCTGTTGGATCACCGAGTGGGGTTCTGGTGGTGCAGGCTGCCAACGGAGTGTGATCTCGGTCGTTGAGCGTTAAGCCCCAGTGAAAACTGGTTGTGATTGATTCGGTGTATTTGTGCCAATGTATGTTTAATCATAGGTTTGTCGAAATATCTATGACACCCCATGTCCGTTTATGCGATGGTATATTCTACTGATCGTGTGATCAACGCATATACCCAGGTGTGCATATAACCAGTGTGGGCCGTAGTACGCCACCTGGTAGTCCTACTTATCACCTTTCTTTCCACTTACTGAAACCCGAGTCATACTCTCCCTCGCGAAAATCCTTGAGAGCAAGTTTGTCGCTGAGCTTCCTCTCAAACACAAAGAAATCTACCGCTTCACGTTCACTCCAGAGATTCCTGGCCCTCTTGTAGGCACTCTTCTCATTCATACAGCCATTCCATTGATTCGCGCAATCACAGACTATTGAGGTCAGGCCATCACCTGACTTTGAAGACTCCAGTGAATGTCTCGACCCAGAGAAGCTGCTCCACCAGACTTGCTTCCGCAAGGACACCGTTGTCCAGGCTCGTCATGTCGGTCCGATTAAACATTCTGGTATGTGGCTATCCTCAGTCCATCGATCCCTCGAGCACCAGATTGATCCCATTGATCTAATTAATATGTACAACTGTTGACAATAGTGTTGAAAAACACCGTCTTCTTCGAACCAATGTCGTTCATGATCCTAGTATGTATCCATTGTTAGTTCTTTTTGATTGCCCAGTCTCTAATCATTTACAGTTGTTGATGACAGTGTGACCGAGCCCGAGAGTGAGGATGACTCGGAGTACACTATGCACAACTTGAATGTGAGTATTTGTGTTGTTGTTTCAATCCCACTAACTTTTTCTCGTAGTGCAGACTTGGACGTGGCAAATCTCTAAAGGAAAACTAGCTACAAGTATGTACTTCACATGGTAGATACTTGTTTCCACTCGTCTTGATAGTGTTATGTTGAATCCAGCTTATTTGTGTTCGTTTGTGCGTCAGCGATAAGCAATACATCAATCCAAGTATACAAGCTGCCTCAATTGTAAGTCCACATTGCAGCTTCTTGTTGTATGCAACGTGTGCGCCCAACACGGAGTTGCAATCTGGAGCTCCACCACTTGATTATTTTAACTTTGCCCTCCTCATTTTGATTTCCATGCAGGAAACCGCGGATAGCACAAGGCTCTGGACGTGTGTATGTCAGAAGTATGGCTTTGGCCAGCCACATAAGGTGTCGAAGGCAACATGGTATCAGCACTTTGCACTTGCCAGTGACACGGAGGAAAAGCAATGGATCCTTTCCTCACAGGATCCCTCGAGTGTTCGACGCCAAGCTGCACAAGTATTGCATTCCCATCAACTGGACATGCAGCCAAGCAGTACTAGTGAAAACACTCATATTCGAACTCGTTCACCTGATGACTCTGACAGTCAATCGATACAATGGCATGCAAGACAACGAACTGCTCCAGAGGTATGTCACATTATCTCTGTTAGACGAATTTCAAACCAAGCCATCTACAGTGCCAGGACGCCGACAATGAGCCCATTGATATGGACGACCCACAGGCACTGCCCTCTTCAAGTCGACAGCAAACCCAAGAATCTCCAACTCATTCTCGTGTCCCCACAGAGTCACCTCCTCCAATGGATGCCAGTGACCATAGCTTTTCCTTCTCATCTCGTGATTCAGACCTTCCAGGTCCATCCGCATCTCCAGCTCAGCCTCGTGTCCTATCAGAATCACCAGCGACCCAAACGAGTGATCAGGATTTTTCCTTTTCATCTCCCATACCAAGTCATCGATCGCCATCGACACATTCTCGTGTCCAATTGGAATCCCCCCTCATGATGTATGATATCGATTTCGAGCGCAGGAAACAGCTTGACATCGATGTGGATGGCCTCGTTCGCTCTGTAGTCCTTCAAAAAATCAAGTTGGAGTTGGAGTTCATCACTCTCATCCAAAATGCCTCACTTCACAACCCCGCCAGCAACCTCTCTAGGGAATGTATTCAATGCCTTCGGAATCCTCCACAGGCCCCAATAACTATCGAGAATCCTGGTGTTCGCCATAGTATTTCCATGTACTTGGCACTTGAGCATTCATCTCAGAATGCATATCATCAAATTTGTCGTTCAACCAAAGCAAACTTTCCTGAGTCGCCTGCCATTCACGACCTCCTTACCTTCCAAGCGGTCGAAAAAAAAATTACTGAGTATACGGGCATTGAATCTGTCGAGTATGACATGTGTCCGGACTCATGCGTTGCCTTTACGGGTCCATTCGCTGAGCTTGAGGCATGTCCAGTTTGCACAAAATCTTGCTGGGATCCAGGTCGTCTTCATGCCAGCAGTGGCCGAGTCAAGGCAGCTGTAAAGAAATTCACCACTATTCTGGTCGGTCCACAGCTTCAAGCACGTTATCGGAGCATCGAATCTGCATGGGATATGTGATACCTCCATGAACGTACCCAAGAGATCCTCCACCAACTATCCCAGACTGGAGAAATGCCCATAATAGACGATGTTGCTATGGGCCTGGATTATCTTGGTCCAGTTCTTGATGGCGATATTGAGGAGAATGACATCGTCCTCATGGTCTCTATAGATGGTGCACAGTTATATGAACATAAGGAATCTGACTGCTGAATTCTAATCTGGATCTTGGCCAATCTATCGCCACAAAAGCGATATCAGAAGGCATACATTCAACCAGGTGCATTCATTCCAGGTCCCAAGAAGCCAAAGAATTTAGATTCTTTCTTCTTTCCTTCATTACACCATCTCTCTGCCATTCAGAAAGAGGGGCTACAGATTTGGGATGCCAATCGTAACATCACTTTTCGGTCCAATCCCTACCTTCTATTTCCAACGGCAGACGGTCCCGGTTTGGTATACTGGGATGGAATGGTGGGCCACAGTGGCAAAAATGGGTGTCGCCTTTATTGTGGCATTCTCGGATGTCGTAAGACACATGGTCGCCACTACTATCCAGCACTCATCAAG
>JBBPNO010000685.1:0-16861 GCA_038090915.1 Boletus eberwhitei
CCTCAACTGTTCACGTCGCTCACACACTCCCAACCGCCCTTCAAGTTCTCTTTCCAAAGCGTCACCTTTCCGTCACCACAGCTCACGGCAAGGATGTTGCCCGCGAGGCTCCACGACACACGCCAAACAACATCGGGAAACTTCCCCGGTGTTGTCAGCGTATTCTGGGATGCAGTAGGGGACGGGTCAAGGGCCGTCTTGACCCATGGTGCGGTCGGCATGTCCTTGGTCCAAATAAGCACAGACTTGTCCTATGACCGAATAAACCAATGGGATGTCAGAAACGCATCACATCACCCTCTACCTCACTTCGCAGACATACCTGCGATGCTGTGGCTATATAGCTCCTTGGCAGTCCGATATTTGGAGCCCATGCGACGTCGCGCACCCAGTCTCCGTGTCCCTCGAGCGTCTCCTCCTCGACCCACGTCTGGGTGTCATCGCGGAAAGACCAGATCTTGACGAGGTTGTCGCAACCAGCGCTGGCAAAGCGTTTAAAAGGCGCGGGAGGGGCTGGCGCTCCGAGCTGATGTGGGTGGATGAGCGAGCCGGGGTGGGTGGCGGGGGCCCAGGAGACAGCATTGCAGCCGATAGCATGGCCGTTAAAGATATCGGCGACCCACTGGCCGTCGTCTGGAGAGGGTGTCCGGTAAAAGTCGGTGGAATCATCAACGATTGGTTCGAGATAAAAGTAAAGTAGAATGGACCTTTGAATGTGAGTACAGAGACCTTTCCATCGGAAGAGGCACATGCCAGAATAGCACCTAACTCATGAGGGGCCCAAGAGATAGAGTTGACTACACAATAGAAAAGGATCAGATGAGCACATGCATGTAGAGGCAGGAAGCACCTGATGCGCTGTGCAACGAGTGCTCCTTGATTTTCGTCCACGATCCGGCTGAGGGTCCTTGCGTTTGCTCTCTCCAGATGAGCACTTGGCCATCGTACGAACATGATGCGAGGATATTACCGAACTTGGGGTGGGCCCATGCGACTTGCCAGACGGGGCCCGTGTGACTAGCAGGAGAAGGACGTGAGCCTAAGTCTCGGCGGATCCGTTGGACACGCACCCCTTGAGCGTCTGCCCACCCGACTTGGACGGCTCGCCATCGACAACGTTGAAAACCTTGACGGTACGGTCGGAAGAACACGTGGCAAGCCGTTTTCCGTAGTAGTCGAGCTGGGCGTCGTGCTTAAAGGAATAAGAATGACATGAATACGTGCATGCTTGGAACAGAAACGTATGCATACGATCATGTCCTCGTGTGCAGTTTCGATTGGGACCGCATCGGTGGTCGTTGCGCTGACCATGTCGTCAAGCGTTCAAATGTAGTTGCAATACTGTCGAGAAGATAACTTTGAGACCGTACGTGGTCGAAGTACTGGGTTGAGTTGGCGAGGGTACAATTCCAAACGGATTTGTGTTTGTGGCTACTTACCTCGACCACATTTGAGTTTCCGATCATTGACCGGCACACAGACATGACGACCAGACCTCATCCTGAAAATGCCGCGGGCCTCTTTGATCGTGCTTCTGCCCTTCACGCGCAGGCAGTGCTCTCCTTCCAGGCTTCGTCCACCGTCACGTCCACAAAGTCCGAATTTGCGTTCCTCCAAAAAATTCTGCAGTCGGGGACGCTGTCTGATCGGCTGAGTGCTCTGACGCTCCTTGTCCAAAGTAGTCCTTTACACAACACAAACGCCCTTGATGCCTTGAAGAGTTTGGCTGAGAGAGGGAAAGGTAAAGGGGGTCGCGGAGAAAGCCTGAAAGCACTGCGCTGCATCGTCGATTGGTGGGTCGGCGGTGGTGCACCAGATCGCAAGCTCAAGTGGGTCTGTTCCTCTGGTTGATATTCACACTTGACCGTCACACCAGATATTTCCGCGACCAGTCCTTGACGAATCTTCACATCGATGATGAACAATTGCTTGCATGGTACTTTGAAGATTGGTTGAAGAAGTATTTCTTCTCGGTCCTGCAAATACTCGAAAACCTCGCCGCCGATCCCTTACCATATGTGAGGGTTCAAGCACTCTCGCTGATCTGCAGCCTTCTACGGAATAAGCCTGAGCAAGAACACAATCTACTCAAGCTGCTTGTGAACAAGCTGGTAAGTGCATTCTCATTTTGACATCTCTCTTGATCGTAATTCCATGCAGGGAGATGGAGAAAAACAAATTTGCTCTCGTGCCTCATACCACATCCTTCAAGTCCTACAAACACATCCGTCGATGAAAACAGTCGTCGTACGGGAGATGACTCCATTGATCTTTGCTCCCGTAGCGGCGACAACATCGGCATCAAGAGGCAAGAACACGGCGAACGAGCATGCCTGTTACTATGCAGCTATAACACTCAACCAGATCCTTCTCCAGCCAGGCGATACAGCCGTTGCTCTACAACTTATTGACGTTTACTTCCGCATCTTTGGAGACCTCCTTAGCGAAGGCAAAGTTGTTGAGAACGAAGAAGATACCCACGGAAAACTAATATCTGCCATACTTACAGGTGTAAACCGCGCCCTGCCATTCGCGAAACTCGATGCTGCTGAAGCAAGGTAACATGGCAGTTTCGTCTCCATCTCACGAGGCTTATTGCGAAGTTCAGTTTTCACAAGCATATTGACACTCTGTTCCTCATCACGCACACGTCGACTTTCAACATATCATTGCAATCTCTCGTCCTTATTCAACATCTTTCATCGTCGCTTGCTAGTCAACCAGGTTCCTCATCGCCTTCATCGCGCTCTCAGTCAATCATGGACCGGTATTATCGTGCACTGTACTCCTCCCTCCACGATGGACGATTGGCATCGTCTTCGAAGCAGACAATGTACTTGAATTTACTGTTCAAATCTCTAAAAACAGACAGCAATAGTGGGAGGGTCAAGAGCTTCGTTCGCAGGTTTATTCAGGTATTGGTCAATGGCGGAGCCGGAGGCACAGAATTTGTGGTTGGGGGTCTCTACCTCCTCGGAGAAGTAAGTATGATTCGTACCCAATCTCGGTGGCTAATAGCTCTCACCCTCCTAAGATTTTCAGCACTATTCCGGGTCTGCGCATGTTCCTGCAAGGAATGCCAAGTTCATCAGAAACAGAAGATTATGATCCCCGAAAACGAGATCCCCAGTTTGCACATGCCTCAGCTTCACCATTATACGAACTTGTGCGTCGCTTTCTATGGGGGCCCCAAATGCTAACCCCTTCGTATCTAGCTTCCACTCCTGCATCATTATCACCCGACTATTTCACTTCATGCACGTCAGCTCCTCGCTTCGCAACCCATCACCTCGAGCCCGGACCTCACGCTTAACACGCTCTCTCATTTCCTCGATCGTTTTGTATACAAGAACCCAAAAAAATCAAAATCAAAAGGTGCAAGTGCCATGCAGCCTGCTGCGAGTGCTGCCGACGGCGTTGCTGTCAAACGAGTCAAGGGTGAAGTTAGCGGCGGTGCCCTGCCAAACGAAGAGAAATTCTGGAAGAAAAGGGTGCAAGAGATACCTGTAGATGAGGTATGATCCTGTTCACTGGATATGTAACGGTGTCTCATCCCGCTTAGGTCTTCTTCCACAAGTACTTTTCCAGAAAAAACCGCAGACAACTTGCCCAAGCCGACCGGGACGAGAATAGCGAAGTGGTAGGATCGGAAGAGCCCCAGCACTCTGGAAAAGTACTCGAGGACGGTGCAGACAGCAAACATGAAGCTGATGAAGAAGGGTCCAGCGAGGCTGAAGAGGATGTCATATGGAAGGTGCGAACACCGAGGGCTCTCTGCTTCCGATTCTCATGCGAACTGCCAGGCAATGCAAGCCACCATGCCACGTGAAATAGGAGATCAAGCGTTCTTAGAGGAAGATGATGATGATGAATCATTATCTGATCCTGATGCAGCCAGCAAGTTGAACACCGAGGGAGAGGAAGTACTCGAGATTGATTCTGATGGAAACAATTTCAGCGATGGTGTTCCGCTTGCTGAAGGGTCTGAGGACGATGACCTGGTCGCTGTGGATGACATTCCAAATGGTCTCATTGAGTATAATAGTTCAGACGCGGAAACTGAACTGAACGACGAAGAATGGGGAGGAATTAGTGGCGGCGACAAACGCAAGCGGAAGGACAAGAGTCAAGTCAAACGCAAGAAACGGAAGACCTTACCAACATTTGCAACCTACGAAGAATATGCGAAGATGATCGAGGAGGGCCCAGAGGATGAGATATAGCATCCATTCACATCTACTAGTTAGTGCATAGATCAAATTTTCACTGCATTTCAGTAATGTTAGTGCTTGAACAAAGCTGCATGTTCCATGCACCAGCAGAAGTGGCAAAATCTTGTAAGCCTTAGCTAGACCTAGCTAAGCTGTAATAGACCATGTGTAGACTACAAGACCTGTGATCCCTTGTGAGGAACTACACTTTCTTGCATGTGGCTCCAATATCTTGCAAGCAGCATGCTATTGTAGCTAGATCCCAATATATCATGATGTCTAGTAAGGCCTTGCTTGCCCTTGCTAGCCCTTGCATACAGTATGTTATATATAGGTTAGTTGCTTTGCTAGACCTTGCAGGGCCTTGCTAGATCACACACAGTCTTGCTAGCTATTCATTTCCTTGCGAGACCACACTAGTTCTTGTAGCTTTGGAATCAAATACATTTCATTTGTTTATAAAAAATACAAGTCTATTGATGGAGCAAACTCATACAGCAAATAGCAAATAATAAAAGTGGTCAATAGCCAGTGAGGTGGGGGATGGCATCTAGGGAATGCCAGGAAGTGGACAACTTTGAAAGCACTTAGAAACCATTAGCCTTTTTGATTGTATGACAGTGGGGATTTTTGTCGCAGGAAGGAGCAACTTGAAGACCCTTCTTTTTGGCATTGCTAGGGCCAGTGTTGATCTGAGGGTTCTTGATAACCATAGGCACTGCAAGATCAGTCGCTGTGTCAACATTGCCAGCACTGGTCATCTTGATTGGCTGGACAATGGGGTTAGCCTTTGATAACAAGGATACATCTCCTTCATTGTCAGAGGTGCTACAAGTCTGCACAATTTGATAGATCATAGACTTATCGATCAATAATACATGCTTACTACTATTGCAAGCTATATGTACAATAGACAAGTGATACATACAACAAACTTGAACAAAGTACATACTATATATCAAACATGATTAGGAGGGTGAAGCCAACACCTGGTGCACCAGCTGTGCACTGCAGCAAGGGGTAGTCATGATATTACCCTGATGCAAATTTCAACTATGACTTGGGCTGAGTAGTGAACAAGAACAAAAAGCAAAACACTCTTATCTTTTTGCACATTTGTTGCTGTGATCATGCTTGGTTATTTGTATGACCATAGGGTTTTTAATACAATTTGATATGGTGGCTCCAGCCAGTTGAAACGCACTGGAAAGTGGTAAAATGTGAGGTGGAGGAAAAAGCAGCAGAGGGTAGAGGTAGGCAAAGCAGGGCCTAGCAGCTCCAATGCAGATGAGGTGGCACTGGAGGTGCTGGTCAGGCTAGCAGGAATCCTTCAGGAGATCTGTGATGCCTTGCAAACACAGAACAGATGTACAGTATAGCCCAGCAGAACATGCTGCTGGAGCGCCTGGTGGAGCTGAAGATGGAGGAGATATATGAAGAGGAAGATTTGGACTCAAAGGAGATAGAGGAAGGTGAAGAGAAGGAAGCGGAAGGGGAGTTGGCAGAGTTGGCCATGAAGATGATAGAAGAAGGGAGTGAGATGGAGGAAAGTGAAGTAGTGTTAAAAACGGACAACTCCGATGCAACTCTGATGAACCAGAGTTACTTGAGGGTGTCAGGACTTGGCTTCACCTTATGTGGTGCGCCCTTGCTCAAGTCCAATGTTCCGGATTTTGAGGATGTAAGAAGATCAGAGGTATGGACTCGACATGGTTAAACGTAAAGTTGAGTGGAGGTCAGAGTGAGTCATCAAGACTTGGATGGAGGACAGGAGTGGTGTTCAGAGTTGATATTCGAACTGACTATACAGGAGTCAGACTAATGGTTTATATATGGTTGAGATGAAGGTATTAGTAAGGGAGGCAGAGTATCGGAGTTGGTACCTTTCCAGAGCGGTGCTCCTATGCAAGACAGGCACTGGATGAAGGAGCATAGGTATGTACAGATAAATAGGCGAGACTACTACACGTGAGTCCAAGGGCATAAGGTACGTTCCATAAGAGAACATGCCGGAGTTGTGGATGGAAGTCTGGAGTTGGACTTGTCGAGTTATATGGGATATGACAAGTAGTAGAAGAGGAGTAGTATAGTATTAGTCTTTTTTCTTTTTATTTTAATACATCTTTCTTGTCTGATTATGCAGAGTGAGGTCCAGGCTTATCCGGATAGTGGCTGTGATAATCTAAGACAAGTTTGGAGGCATGACTGAGTTTGGTGGCCAACAACCATGAGGTTTCTTCATCTGTTCCTTCATAACCAGACCAACAGATGAGATAGAGGAGTTTGTAGTTTCAGTGACATTGGTCTACCTTGGAGTTGAGGATCTCTGAAACTTCGTACTCTGGTTCTCCATCTACTTTGACCAGAGATGGCAGAGATTGTACCTGATTAGGTATGATGTTGCATATAGAAGGTTCTAGTTGGGAGATGTGGAAGACTGGATGAATGGACTTCATTGACTCAAGAAGTTGGAGGGTGAAGGAGTGGGAGCCTGCCTGAGTGATAATTGGGTAAGGACCTAGATTCTTCTCAAAGAGTTTCTTAGAAAGTCTAGTGGAGTGGAAGTACTTTGCTTCTATGAAGACCAGGTCACTGACTTTGAAGTCCAGTGCTGGAGATCGTCTAGCATCCGCAGGTCCTTGGTAACTGGAGGGAATTGAGGTCTACGGGGTATTTGCAAGCCTTTGTGGAGGTGAGGTCATGCTCAGGATGTACTGTAATGTTGAGATGATAGCCTTTGTTGGTGAAGAATGGAGAGACTCTGATAGTAGCACTTGGGGCATTGTTGTATGCAAACTCCACTAATGGCAGGAGTTTGGACCAGTTATCTTGCTGGTAGTTGCAAGAAACATGGAGGTACTGTTCAAGAGTCTGGTTCATTTGTTCTGTCTGATCATCTTTTTTTGGGTGATAACTGGAGGTGAAATGGAGGTGGATATCAAGAGCTTTTCCAAGCGAGCAAAAGAAATGGGAGACAAACTCCAAACCTCAATCGGAGGTGATGTGGGAGGGAACTCCATGCTTAGAAAAGACATGAAGTAGGAAGAGTTTTGCCAAGTCTGGGGAAGTTACCATATCATAAGTCAGAATGAAGACACACTGTTTGGAGAGTCAATCTATGATGACAAGGATAGCAGTAAATCCGGAGGATGAGGGGAGTTGCTCAATGAAATCCATAGAGATGAAGTTCCATGGCTTCTTGGGGATGGGGAGTTGTTTCAACAACCCATAAGGTCAGTGTCTTAGAACCTTTGTGCAGGCACAACTGGTGCAGGAGGAGATGTACTCTTTGATGCACATCCTTATTCTTGGCCAGGTGTATTCATGGCATACAAGTTCCAATATCTAGTTTTGGCTGAAATGTCTGAAGAGGGGATGGTCATGTTTATAGCAGAGGACTTGGAGTTGGAGGTCATTAGCATCTGGGACATACAGTACAGTAGATGTGTTTGTTGAGATGGAGGAATCTGTCTTCATCAACAGACCATCATGAGTCAGATTCAGGGGAGGACATGTGTAGTTTGGCCAATGGATTGGAGGAGAGTGTGGATAGGATGTTGCTATAGAGTTGCTCTACATTGAAAAGTGTGCCAGCTCGGATGACTAGAGCTGTGAGACATGTAGCATAGAGGGATGAAGCAAGCTGTTCCTGCATAAATACAGGACAGAAGTTCTGCGGATTGACATAAGCATAGTCCTTATTTCCCTCTTTAGGGTAGATGTCCCAGCATCTAGTAAGGGCATCTGGCTTGGCACCAAGATGCCCAGGGTGGAAACGAATGATCATGTGAATTGGAAGAGGAACTTCAACCATTGGGCTTGCCAGCAGGTCAGGAGTTTCAACAAGATTCTTGTGGTTGGTGATGATATTAATCGGAGTGCCAGAGCCTTCAAGGTAGCGATGCCAAGTCTGGAAGGACTCATGAATGGTGAGGAGTTCCTTGTTGTATGTATTGTAGTTGAGCTCCAGAGCAGAGAGCATCTGTGAAAAGAAAGTGACTGGCTGGATTTCTTCATCCAGACAACAAATGGATAGAATACCAATGATAGCATAGTCAGAGGCATCGGTTTCTATAATCATTGGAGCATCAGGAGCCCAATGGGTAAGGATGTGAGCAGTAGTGAAGGTGTTCTTTAATTTGTGGAAGGCGGATCAACAGTTGTCTCTGAAGAGCCAAGAAATACCTTTGCAGGTCAAGCAGGTCAAAGAAATGATGATGTTGGAGTAGCTGGCAATGAAACACCAGTAGAAGTTGGTGAATCTGAGGAAGGGTTGGATATTTTTGATTTTTTGAGGTTCAGGCCAACCTTGCACAGCCTGGAAGGTGTGATGATGTAGCTGAGGTACTCAGTGGAATCTGTGAACCATTTGCATTTCTCTGGTTTTGTGTAAAGCCCATGTTTGCAGAGTTATTGGAGAACCTCCCAGACATATTACTTATGAGAGGTTTTGTTTACAAAGAAGATGAGGATGTCATCTAGGTAAACTATGAAACTGACATCTAGGAGATCTGCAAAGATGGTGTTTACGAATCATTGGAAAGCCGCAGGGGTGTTGGTAAAGCCAAATGGCATTACCAGCCACTCATACAATTAGCCATAGTGTGTCTGAAAGAACGTCTTCCATTCGTCTCCATTGGCAATGCAGACCAAGTGGTAGGCATGCCGGAGATCAATCTTGGTGTATATTTTGGCATGGCTTGGAGCATCTAGGAGGTCAGAGATGTGAGGAAGTGGGTAGCGGTTTTTCTTTGTGATTTTGTTAAGTCCTCAAAAATCAATGCAAAGGTGGAGTGAACTGTCCTTTTTGTGGACAAAAAGGACTGGGGCAATGTGGGTGGAAGAAGAGGGGTGGATAAAGCTCATGGCTAGGTGCTCATCGAGGAAAGTACAAAGGGAACCAAGTTTGGAGGTGGAAAGAGAATAGGTGATATCCAAGGGAGGAGAGGCTCCTTCCTCCAGGTTGATCTTTAGGTCATGTTCCCAATGGGGAGCAAGCTTGGAGGCTTTGCTCTTACTGAAAACAATGGAGAAATCATGATATTCCGGAGGGATACTGGTGAGGTCAACTGATTTGGGAGGAGTGATGGAAGTGGAGTGGAGATCGCTCTCCTAGGGACAAAGTTGTAAGCTGAACTGTACAGAACCCTCAAGGTGACAGGCTAGTGCAAAAGCTAGAGCACTAATAAGCATGATGGATGGAGCTTTACGGTCAGAGAAGTGTGGTGGATCAGGTGTGATATCAGCCAGAGGAAGGGATTCTGGAGGCTGCAAAGAAGAGCTCAGGGTTGCTGGCAATTGCTGCTCAGGTGAACAGAACATGATACTACTTGTAATCCAATCAATTAATGGATTGTGGCAGGTGAGCCAGTTGTGTCCTAGAACAAGAGAGCAGATGGAATGCAGTGAAGTGGCATAGAAAGTCATCAGAGTGATGTCACCAGTCGTAAAGTGGATTGAGAGGTTGATGGCTCAGATAATCATACTGTTGGTAGTTCCATTGAAGAGATGGAGCTGAAGTGGGGGTACAGGATAGGTGGAAAGTTCATTTTTATTAACAAAGATTGTATCTATGAAACAATCAGAGAAGCCTGAGTCTATGAGTGTGGAAAAGGGCAGAATTGTATGGGAAGCTAAGGAGATGGAGGGCATGAGGGATTTGGGGTCAGAAAGAGCGAACATATTGAGGCAGATCTCCTTAGCTGCACGAGTGGGTTCAATGCAACCTCCAGTCTGTGTGGAGTTATGGAGGTTGCAGATTATTTTTTTTGCCTCCATAGTGGAGACCTCTGGTTTGGTTTCCAGAGTGGTGGTTGCTGCATGATCCTTGGATATGCTTGAGGTTGACTTTGGGCAGTCCTTTGCCATGTGACCAGCTTGGCCACAGAACATATACAGTTTGTTGTCAAACCTGTGCTTTCATTCTTCTGAGGTGAGTTTGCTGTCTTTCCCTAATTTGGATGACAAGTTCAGTTTCAGATGAGCAGAGGTGGTAGCACCTTTGCCTTTGGACTCCTTGAAGTCCTTAGAACTATCAAAGGGGCAAGGAGGGAATAATGCAGTGGGGGTGGATGATTTCTCGGTCTTGGAGGTGGAGGATGGGTTGGAGCTTTTTGTCTGCCTACTAATCTCAGATTTGTGCTCCTAATAGTGCATGTCAATTGCATGTGCAAGACTTCAGAGTTTGGACAGCATCGGGGGTTTCCCAACATGCAAGATCTCATCCTTGATGTGGTCTGGCAGACTATTGTAGAAGTGGTGCCAGAGGACACCTTCTTCACAACCGCAGACTTGTGAAGCAATTCTATTGAACTCCACCATATACTTGTTGATGTGTTGACTATCCTTCATTGACAAGTGGTTGAGCTGGTGCTCTGCATCTCCAATGGGGTCATGTGGACCAAAGTTGGTCTGGAGTTTAAGAACAAACTCCTTGAAATCATCCATCCAGAGGGAATGGAATGTAGGGTCTTCTATCTGGAGAAGGTCCAGATTGAACCACTCCAGTGCCATGCCTTTAAAGTATGACTGTGCAAACGTGACTTTGGCATGGTCTGTTCTAAAGACCTTTGGGTGATCTTGGAAGTTAAGCTTGCACTGAACTAGGAAAACCTGGAGTTTGTAGGGCTCAGTCCCATCAAACTGGTCCAGTTCCTGTGGTATATGGTTAGAGGTGGGACAATGAATAGAATGAGCAAGGCCTATGATGGTGTTTGTGAGCAGTGCGAGGGTGTTTCATGGAACATGCTCACTATCAGAGTCTGATGGTTCATCATCATTAGGAAAGTCAGGATCATCATTGGACAGGTCATCTTCAGGGATGTCGGGGATGTCACCGTTATCTGAAAAAAGGACAGCAGGCACTCTTTGACTGGAATGCTGGCTTGTGAGAGGTGAAGCAGTAGTATCATTGTTGGTTGGGAGTTTGATGATGTGTGCTCCTGAAGTAGGGGACTTTGGGAGTGGTCTTGCTTGTGAAGCAGAAGTTGGTGTTCATTGAGCAGAGAAACTTCGGAATTGGTCTATGAGGTCTGGGCCTCATTGACTGCTACCAAATATGCTCAATGGATTGAAATGTGGAGATGGAGAGTTTGCACCCATGGCATGAGTCTGAGATCTAGTGATATGTATAGCCATATGTGAGGGACTTGTTGCAAGTGGGAGTTTGAATATACTGCTAAGAATGGAACTCCAAGGAAACTCTGAAGTACCAGAGTTGGCTGAGGGGGTCAAAACTTGGCTTTGCCATATGTGGTATGCCCTTGCTTGAGTCTGTGTCCCAGATTTATAATGGTGTCGAAGGTTCAAAGGTTATGACCCAGTATGATCAAACATCAGTCAAGCAGAGGTCAGAGTGAGTTGTCAAGACTTGTTGAAACAGAGATCAGGAGTGGTGTTCAAAGTTGATATTTGAATTGATTATACAGGAGTCATACTGAGGGTTTATATACAGTTGAGATGAAGGTATTAGTAATAGAGGCAGAGTAACGGAGTTGGTACCTCACTGGAGCAGTGCTCCTAAGTGAGACAGGCACCAGATTGGAGATGTCTATAGGGCAAGACTAGGATGAATGAAGAAGTATAGGTATGTACGGATGAGGAGGTGAGATTACTACATACAAGTCCAAGAGCATAAAAGTATGTTCCAAGGGAGAATGCACTGGTGTTGTGGATGGAAGTCCAGAGTTGGGCTTGTCAAATTATATGGGATATGACATACATACTCATAGCAACTTGGTATAACTTGGACAAGTTAGTGAATGAGTAGTAGTAGTTTAGGGTTCGTTTGGCAAGCTCAATGGAAGCACAGATTGCTGGACTAAGTTTCTTCTTTATAATGCCAATGGTGAAGGTTTTGTCTATGTAGTCCATGGCAAGAATCACCATGGTGAGATTGGGTGTTGAGCAAGAGAAAAACAGTGTTACATCCTTTAGGATCTAAGTCAGGCAGGCCTGAGTGTGTCATATCAGTGATGAGTGAGAATTATGCTGAAGTAAGATGCTGTGCAACACATGCACACCTTGAGAATGTCATGCAACTGCTTGAGCAGCTCCCATTCCTCATCATCTAGCCCACAGCTGTTCAGTCCCAGCTTGTTCTTGTCAGTAATCCCATCTACTCCAGCCTGATACTCAAATGCAAAATCCAGCATATCAAACATTAAGTTCCAACAGGTTGTGACATCCCATGGGAGATTTTTGACAGCCATCTCCATCTCATCCAAAATTGCCTTCCATGCAGGTAAGAGTTTTGTGCTGGAATGTAGTATTTTGAAGGCTAATTTTTGAATCTACAATGTTCAAGAGTTGAAGTAAGGCATCCTCTCAATCCAGAATTTAACTTACCTTGACTAGGAGTAGTTGCAGTGGTCCAATATGTTTGTGAAGCTCTGTGCACTCCTTATCAGTCAAGAATTCAAGTTCATCCACCCATCCTTCAGTATTGTCATTTCCAACATTACCCTCACCACACTCCTCAATTTCAATCTTTGCCTGAAACTCCTCAAGTTCCATGTCATCTGCCAATCTCTCCAGGCCATCTTCCATGCTCTTCCAACTCATACCACTTTTTTTTGTAGGTAAGTCAAACTGACAAGTTAGTGTTTTTGCAACTAAATTAATAACATGCAGGAAACATCATGTACATGCAGCCTTACCTCCAAAGTGCACAATGAGACCCTCTAACCCCATTGTCATCATATCATTCAAGATGCATTGTCAGCAGTGATGCTCAGCATCTACCAGTTGAATTCAGGTGAGTACTTCATTTAAATCAAGTCAAATACCTTATCAGAGATGTTGAACTCTGTCAGAATGTTTGCAAATGCTTTGGCCAAGTTTGTGCCACTATGTGACTGTGATAACTGCCATCACCTCCATTATCACCATCAGGTCATTTGCCCAGTAAGTTTGTTGACACAAACCTTTACTACCTCAACAACATCGAGAACCATTGCAAGCGGCTACCCTCATGAGCCAAGTGGGCAGTAACTGCCACAAATGACTTATGGTTGGGCAATGTCCATGTGTCTGTGGCAAAGCTCAGCTCACCATCATATTCCTAGTAAGTGATGTCAATTTCCATGCAATAAAATTGACAAGGCAGCTAATCCTTAACATTTTAGCAATCTGCTTGTATGCATTGGCAAAGACAAGTCAGGTGTCATGGGACACTGTCATTAGATGAGGTATGTAGTATTCAGGCCACCCGGTCTTTATTAAAGACTGGAATCCTCTATCACTGACTATTTCAAATGATTGCAGACTTTCTGCCACCCAGTGGACTATCTTTGCCCAGCAAAACAATATTATGGGTCAAGCACAACCTATGTCCTTATGCGCCACTCACTTTGTCTCTATGCATGTACATTGTCTATGTAAGTAAGTCATTGCCCTCTTGTGTTTTGTGAATGCAACAATAATTGCCCCCTTATCAGTATAGTTTGTGATTTCATTGCATACTATTTCAGGATCCTTAGCAGTGCATATGATCTTCATCACATCCTTGTCCCAGCATGACTGGACATGCTTCCACATGTTCCTGGTTAATGCTTTGTTGCCCTTATCAAGAAAGTGCCTAACTTTGTGGGTGCAATTCTTGGCAAGACACTTGAATATGTGGCACTGGTGTTTGTCAACATACCCAATATCAGGAATGGCATCAAAGAAGGCATAAACAGGTGAGTTCCATTTCTTCAACATTTGTTCTTATATTCTGTCAGTCACTTGAGAGTCACTAAAAGCAGTTTAGATTCTTACAAAGCTCAGTGTCTGAACTCTCAGCGGCATTCTCAGGTTCCTCATGGTCTCCAGTGTTTTGCTGCAAGCCGTGTTTCACCCACTTCACACCTGACATGGTTTTCCATGCCAGTCCCTCCTCTTCTGTCAAATCTTCAGCATCTGATTCCACCTGGGCTTGTTGGCACTTTCTAGGTTCTGCTTCACCACTGCTCATGTCAGTGTTATCAGTGAATGTGTCATTGCTGTGAGTACTACTATCTTGCTGCTCTTATTAACAAAATCCAATAGACTTCTTGCTCAATTCAGCATTTCAGGTTGCTATACTAGCCTGAGTGTCTTTGGCAAGTGCTTGTGCCTTTTCAGTTGGTTGTGAGACACATTTCAACAGCATAATGGGGAGATTGGGTGGCAAGAGATCTCAACAGTTTTTTTTGGGCAGTTTTTCATGTATGTGCACTCAAATAAGGTTTCACTATATTGTATAGTTGTGTGCCAGTGGCTATGGCCATATAAATGCTAAGTGTTGGATATCAACATGGGTATTGGATATATACATAAGGGACAGGTACTACAGGTATATAAGGGACAGGTAGCAGGTATATGGGTAGTGGGTCCACAGGTTGCCCAAACTGTATTCACATATACTGACAGAATCTATGAGAGGGTAGGAATTGCCCAAGACTAGGTATATAAGTTATAAGTAAATAATAAATGAAAAAGGACTCACCTTAGCCGCTGCCTAGAAGGGCAGAAATGACTGAGGTGTATGTTAGTGAGTAGAGACTATATATACTATGGGTGAAGGTGTACTCATATTATGTTGTGTATAAATGGGTCCAAAGAAGGTGTGTAATATGTGCTGTAAGTATTGGCTAAGAAATAATAAAAAGTCTGAGTGTAATAAAAGCTCATTCTGGGTTGAAATGAGTGTAGGAAAATTCTGGAAATAGTTCTGGAGCAGTTCCTACAGAAGAGCATGGGAAATTCCAGAAGTAGCTTTGGAACCAGTAGTTCTGGAAGTGGTTCTGGGATGGCACTTCCAGGCTTGGAAGTGGTAGAACCAGAATGGTTCAGGACTTGATTATGGATGAATACTGTCACTCCCACTTGAGTATAATCATAATCCCATGGCTTTGATGAACTTCCAATGTTGATCCCTCACAAGTGGTTTTATAAGCATATCTGCCACCATGTCTCTGGTCGGAATATAGCAGACAATTGCTTCTTCCTTTTCAACAAGGTCATCTCTGACAAAGTGATATTTCCATTGGATGTGCTTGATTCATGCTTGGAACTGTGAATTATGGGATAAAATAATGGCAGCTTGATTATCACAGAATAGTTCAGTTGGACCCTTCTGTATATGTCCAATTCCATCAAAGAAGGTTTGAAGCCATGTGAGATGTTGTCCAGCATTACTAAGTCCAATGGATTCCGATTCAGTAGTGAAGAGCACAACCATGCTTTGCTGTTTGCTGGACCAAGAGATGGCCCCATGATTGCTCATGAACAGAAAACTGGAAGTGAATTAGGAGTTGTTGGGAGCTTGAGACCATCCAGCATTGGTGTATCCATGGATGTCTAAGTTCATTGAAATCTCAGTTTCATCAAATCTCAGTTCCATGCTCTTTGTGGCTTGGATATACCTGAGTACTTGTTTTGCTGCTTTCCAATGAGCCAGTTTGGAATTTGCACTGAAGCAACTGAGTGCCCCAACTGTGTATGCAATATCTGGGCATGTTCCAAGCATGAGGTACATCAAGGACCCAATGATGGTGAGATAGAAGACTTGGTGTCCTTCAATGACCATTTCTGGAATACTATGATCATCCTCTGAATCAGTTGCAGAGAGGTGGAAATTGTGTGCCATTGGAGTCCATACAGGTTTACAGTTTGACATATCAGTATGGTTCAGGACTGTCCGAGAGTACTATGACTGGGATAGAGAGATGATCCAGAGCTCACAATTGCATTTGATTTCAATTCCCAAAATGTACTTGGCTTCTCTGAGATTCCACATTTTGAAACTGGAAGAAAGTTCCTTTTTGATGAAATTCATGAACTTCTGAGAACTTACAGCTAGAAGTAGATCATTGATATAGACAACCAGGAAGCAGACCTGTCTGTCCTTCCAGTAGACATAGAGGCATATCTCTGCATCCAGACGAGTAAAGCTGAGTTCTCCAAGCTTCCAATCTAGAGTTTTATTCCAAGTTTGTCCAGCCTGTTTTAGTCCATATAGGGAGCATTGGAGCTTCCAGCAATATCCAGATTGGATAGGGACACCATCTGGAGGTAGCATGTATAAATCTTCCTCAAGCTCTCCATTCAGATATACTGTGGAGACATCCATTTGATCCAACTCTAGGTTGTGTTTTGTGGCCAGGGCAATCAGAGTACAGACTGAATCAAGATTGCAAGCTCATATTAGATCTATGTAGTAGACTCTGACAAGAATTGAACATATATACTGCTAGGTCATACAAGGCCTAGCAAGAAATTTGCACTACTGTCCCAACTCTAGTCAGACCTAGCAAAAAAGTGACTGTTTTGTGCCATATCTTGCTAGACCAATTTGGAAAGCCATGCTCTTGTGCCAGATCTAGCTAGACCTACCAGGAAAGTGTTATAATATGAACATTTTCAAAACTTTTTGTGTACTTATTTCTTCACTCAGAAAATCACATGACCACAACACATGATCATGAGAACTCTTATGTAATCAATCACATGACAAAGTCTAGAACCTAATCACATGACTTACCTCATGTTATTAATCTCTGTCCATTCCCACACTCCATCATTTACCACATTCATTTCCGTCTTCTCACTCTCACTCTCACTTCTCTCATATACCTATCTATAGTAAATAGTCACATGCACAGCCTGGTCCGTGCTCCATCTTGTAA
>JBBPNO010000686.1:0-16829 GCA_038090915.1 Boletus eberwhitei
CGAGGGCTCCCACTAGAGGAGACAAATGAAGAAGTCGCAGAAGAATGGGAGGAGTCTGTGAACGTCCTCTCATTAGATCAGAATCCCGCAGCACCCATTAATCTATTTAGACCCCCGAAGACGCATTTTTAAAGGGAGGGGGTGGACCAACGTCACTCCCCTCCTTTACGATAGCCCCTGTATTTATTTCCGGATCGAAGAGCAATTCTATTCGCATTCCTCTCTCAATCTGGAAGCAGGACGGCAAAATCGTTGGAACAAATGCTCTCATCGACAGTGGGGCAACCGGATGCTTTATATCAAGAAAAGCGGTACAAGATATGGGACTACCAGTATACAAGCTCGATCAACCGATACGAGCATGGAACGTGGATGGAACCCAAAACCAATCAGGGACCATCAAACAGAAAACCAACATTGTGTTGGACTATGGAGGAGTGTGAGAGCGGCGGGACCTCTTCATTCTCAACTGCGGCAAAGACGAAGTCATTTTGGGACTTCCATGGCTCAGGGCGGTCAACCCTGACATAAACTGGAAAGATGGACGGGTAACGATCACGCCGTCGTCGTACAGGTTCACGCACGGGGATCCCCCAGGAACCTTGGAACAGCGATATCTGTTAAGATATCTGGAACACGATGAAGCAGAGCACGTACAAGATGGGCTCTACGAAAGCTTCCGCCATTGGTCGCCCGAACAGAGGGCAAAGTTCTTCAACGCGCACGGGGATGTGCCAGAGTTCGTCGTCAACAGAGCAACTCTATCCACGGCAATCACCCAACAGGCACAGAAGAAAGAAGTAGCCCTACCTCCGGCCTTCAAAGAATACGAGGACGTCTTCGCGGAGAAGACTACAATGAGGTTACCACCATCAAGACCTTACGACCATGCCATTGACCTGAAAGACACGTTCACACCAAAGCGAGCACGAGCCTATCCACTAAACCCTGAAGAACAAAAAGCCTGCCAAGAGTTCATCGACAAACATCTCAAAACAGGGAAGATATCTCCATCTAAATCTCCCCAGGCTGCCCCCTTCTTCTTTGTCCAGAAAAAAGATGGGAAGTTAAGACCCTGCCAAGACTATCAGTATCTAAACGAGCACACGATCAAAAACGCATATCCTCTTCCTCTCATTTCCGACCTCGTCGATAAATTGAAGGGATCCTCCATCTTCACCAAATTCGACGTATGCTGGGGATATAACAATGTGCTCATAAAACCCGAAGACCGATGGAAGGCGGCATTTCTCACCCCGTTCGGGCTCTATGAGCCGAACGTAATGTTCTTCGGGATGTGTAACTCGCCAGCAACTTTTCAGGCATTCATGGATGATCTCTTCGGAGATTACATCGCGGAAGGATGGCTGGTAATATATATGGACGACCTGTTAATCCACTCTGCGGACCAGGTAACCCACGATGAGAGGACCCGGAAGATCCTAGAACGCTTCCGCCAACATGAAATGTACCTCAAACTTGAGAAGTGTACCTTCTCCGCCGAAGAAGTTGAATACCTCGGAATGATTGTTGGGAAGAATGGAGTCCAGATGGACCCAGTAAAACTCAAAGCCATTCAGGAATGGCACCAACCGGGAAACGTGAAGGACGTACGGTCCTTCCTAGGCTTCTGCAACTTCTACCGAAAGTTCATCCCCTCCTTTTCGGACATTGCACGACCTCTGCTTGACCTCACCAAGCAGAAGACCGTATGGCATTGGGATGAACCACAGGAAAAAGCCTTTCGAAGCCTGCAGAACGCCTTCACACGAAAACCCGTTCTAGCATTCCCTGACACCAACAAACCATTCACGCTCATGACCGACGCTTTCCTAACGGCCTCCGGTGTGGTACTCATGCAAAACAACGACAACGGAGAGATGCAGCCGTGTGGCTATCTCTCACAAACCTTCTCTCCGGCAGAGAGAAATTACGACATATATGACAGGGAACTATTGGCTGTCATTAGGGGGTTGGAGGAATGGCGACAATACCTCCTTGGGTCGCCTCATCCTGTGACTGTACTCACAGATCACAAAAACCTCACCTACTTTAAAGAACCTCAAAAGCTGTCACGACGACAGGCCAGGTGGCTCCTGTTTCTACAGGACTTCGACGTCACCTATCACGCACTACCTGGAAGCAAAATGGCCCCTGCCGACACTCTATCTCGACAAGACGAGGTCGACACTTCAAAAGACAACGAAGACGTGCAAATCCTACCAAATAATGCCTTCGACCAACAAGTACGCCGCATCGACCTGGCATTAGCAAAGAAGATTGGAGAATCATCATTGGAGGATCTCCTCGTCCTCTCTGCTCTTCAAAGCATCGAAAAAGACCAACCACTCTTCGCCCGCTCCAATTCTACGGACTAGACCTTTGAAGACGGACTATTATATTTCAAGGGACGACTGTACATTCCTGGACCAGCCCGGCAAGCCGTCGTGCTCGCTGCCCACCATTCGGCCAAAGGAGGACATGGTGGTCACCTACGTACTGTTGCCCTCCTCTCCAAAGACTACTGGTGGCCTGGGTTGTCCACCTTCGTCCGCAAATTCGTCGCCGGCTGCACCGTATGCCAGGCGAACAAGGTCCAGACCCATCCAACAGTTCCCCCAGTCACCCCACTCGCCTTCCAGGGCACCCGTCCCTTTCAGAACCTTTCAGTGGATCTCATCACCAACCTCCCACCCGTGAACAGCTCTGATTCTGTCATGGTCGTGGTCGACCATGGGCTTAGTAAGGGGGTAATTCTCGCCCCTTGCTCAAAAACAGTAGACGCGGCTGGTATAGCCCATCTTTTCTTCGATCATATATTCAAACGCTTCAGACTTCATGACAAGCTGGTCTCCGATCGTGGACCACAGTTCGCTTCTGCATTTGCCAGAGAACTCGCACGACTTCTCAAATACGATATAGCCCTATCCACAGCCTACCACCCTCAAACGGATGGAGAGACTGAATGCTACAACCAAGAACTGGAGACCTACCTATGGATTTTCTGTGACAGACAACCCCACCGATGGCTAGACCTGCTGCCTATGGCCGAGTTTGCACATAACTCCGCCACACATTCCGTCACAGGAAAATCCCCCTTCAGCCTAATGCTAGGATATGAACCACGATCCTACCCCCCACTCGGGAAAACTTTCCTTCCCACGTTAGAACAAAGGATGACCTCCCTCGATGAAGCACGAAAAGAAGCCAAAGCAGCACATATGATCGCCCAACAAAGGATGAAGGAGAGAACGTTCTCTCGCTTCAAACCATGGAAAATCGGAGACAAAGTCTGGCTGGAAGCCAAGAACCTGAAACTGCAGGTCCCCTCCAGAAAACTGTCCTTCAAACGAACAGGTCCCTTCGAAATAACCAAAGTGGTGTCCTCCGTTGCCTACCGACTAAAACTACCGGGCCAATGGAAAATCCATGATGTGTTCCACGCATCCCTACTTTCCCCGTATCGGGAGACTACGGAACATGGACCAAAATTCACACGCCCCCCACTGGAACTAGTTGGAACGGAAGAAAAATACGAAGTGGACAGCATCATCAATCATCGGGGAACCTCGGGACGAAGGCGATACCTTGTGCACTGGAAAGGGTACACCGCCTCTGAGCGGACTTGGGAAGCGGAGTCAAACCTAAGCAATGCTAAGGCAATGCTCCAGGAGTATAAAAGACGGCATCAACTCTGACGGAGTTTCAATGACCCAAGACATCTCTTCTCTCCTGATCACTATCTCCCTCGTCCAAACTGCCCTCACCCAAGCTTGCCTACAAGTTCGCTACCCCGACCTAGACATTCCCACCCATGCCAACGAGCACCTGTGCTTCTGTTGTATCCATGGTTGCCCCTATCACTACCAGTGGTAGATGTCCTTCGTGTTCCTCACTTGCCGCCTCAGCAGACTCCCACCCACCTCATGCTGACTCCTCTATGCGTCCATTCTCGAAAACGCCGAGGCTCTCCGAGCCTTGGAACGTAACTCCTTCTTTAATTCCGACAACTCCCTTGTCCAACTCGTGCTCCTCTTCCGTGCCTACACCCCCATTCGATCCCTGGTCACCAGGACCCCCTGGAGCGCGACAGGTTCCCCTCTATGGGAACTCATTGCCGGAAACACTCGAGACTCCTCACAGATCACTGCTCTCTCCGACATCGCCGCCACACTCCTCGAGGTTCGGGAATATATTCTCGACCTTCTCTATATCGAAGGCTTTGACCTACGTGTCGCCTTACTCCCCGGACATCACTTCGAACATGCCATCCAGCCCATTCTCGGGACCATGTCTGAAGAGCAAAGAAACGCATTCCTCTCTGCCGATGAACCTACCCCCGGCTACCCCCGATCCCGCCGAATCATCCCAACCACCACCGCCGAGACTCTCCTCGGAAGTAGAGGCCCTAACGGAGTTAATACGGAGCCTACAGAGGGAACTAGACCGACGACCGCCGACTCTGACGTCACCCTCGTCAATGGAACCCCCTCCAACTCCAACAGGGACAATACCCCTCCACGAAGAGAGTCCACCCCCATACCTTCACCACCCGTTTCCGCACCCACCAGACGCGTCCGCAAACAACGCGCCATGGTGTTCACCAACAGCCTGCCCATCCGTACCGCCATCACCCATACTCCCTCTCCACTGGGGCGAACTACAACGAGGAGCCCTCCAGCTTCCTCCATTCCCCGCGTGGAACCCGCGACCACCACTCTCCCAAATGGTACCCACGCAATGGATGGTGATACCCATACCCTGGACATCTCCTCCTCCTCCCATGATCCTCTACCTCAACCCGCGTTCATGCCAATGCGATGTTTCGAATGTGGTTCCACCGAACACGTTCGAAGCAATTGCCCCAACTACCGTTGCCCCTTCTGTCACCTGGCAAGCCCCAGACATCCGCAATATCGTTGCCCTGACAGACGATGTACCAGCTGTGGCGAGAGAGGGCACGGACCCCAACATTGTACCAACTACGACGTGGCCTACGACCCAGGATGGGACCTTACCGACTACGAGGAGAACAGCGGAGATAGGAGTTCCTGAGATGGAACTTCAGGAGTACGAAGGGGGTAATGTTACGATTGACAAAGGAGGGTACCAAATTTCCCTCAATTCCAACATTCCGACTCCATCCCTATGGGACGACCTCTTCTTCGATGCAGGGGATTACTTCTCTGAAACCCCATTGACCCCCAATGCAGAAGGCAATGTCTTCTGAACCCTGACCATCAACACTGCCAACATGGCCGTGCAAGGCAGTGGACACCGGATTCTGGCTGTGTTTCATTTCTCTTTCTATTTCATACTACTGTATTTCATATCGGACAGCATCCCCTCGGCAGTGCTCTCTTGCACACTGCCTTGTAGTTCCCATTATCCCCCGATTCCATCTGAGATCCGATCTCCCCTTCCTATTTTGTATTTATAACTCGCCTGCCCTAAAGTCCCAAAGTACTATAAATAGGGATGCTTCTTTTCATGTAAATCCCAACCTTGATATACACAATTCACCGTGTAAAGTCAATCACCATCAAAGTTCCGCCTCGCTTTGATCTCACCTAGATCTGGAAGCCATCTCATCGTTACTCTTGTTATTTGCAGTAATAGCAAGTGCGGTACTTTGTACCATCACTCTTAGCAGGGCTCGCCCTCTATAAGCACGGTCGGCTTGCCGTTCGTCCAAGTAGCACCAGCCCACGTTTCGGGCTTCTGCACAGTGAGCTATCTCTATGGAGTAGCGACAAAGCCTTCCCACGGCATATCAGAGTGAAGCCCTCCGGACCAAGATCTAATCGGGGAACAGAAAAGGTGGCCAGTTGTAGTTCAATAAGGAATACACGGTCACGTGTCACGGGTTACGCAGGTCGCGTAACAAAGACTAGGTACAAAGGCATTGTAGTGGAGTTGGTACATCACCGGAGAAGTACTCTCAAGCATGACAGACATGTTCCTATGTGAGACAGGCACTGATTACAGGGTGAGACTAGGATGGATGAGGAGGTAAGACTACTACACCTGAGTTCAAGAGCATAGAGGTATGTTCTGAGGGAGAACGTGCCAGAGTTGTGAACAGAAGTCCAGAATTGGACTTGTTGAATTATATGGGATATGACAACAAAGCACAGTCTAAATCCACATGAAAGTCTAGAGAATAGTCCAGAGGAAGGAAAGAAAACTACAAGTCCATATCAGCCATTCAAAGGAAACCCAGCATCACTCCTAATAATGTAATCCAACAGGATACTATGGATGAGCTAGTAGATTAAATGAGTATGCTTAATATTAATGAGCCTGCTTATGCCAAGGCATATTTCAAGGCCATCAGCATCAGCTCATTGGTGCAGAAAATATTTCCTATGCCTGTGTCTAAGGGAAGCAACACCATAACTACCCAAAGCTAGAGTAGATAACCAACAGATAATCCCAAACAACTATGGAAATACTAATAATCATAGATCAAGAAATATTTCCTACTCTAATTGTAGTGGATGTGCTTTCCCTGACCATTAAACAAAATATTGTCCAGCAATAGAGGAGCTGGTGACTAGGCAGGCACTAGTCTACAATGAAGATCATCAATTATGTCTACCAAATTCTAATAGACTCCTATATAGGTTTGGTAGTCAAATCTTGATCGAGGCTTATGAACAGGTGATCAGATGGAATAGGAGGCAGCAAGAAACCACTAGTTATTTGGTAACTGTAGACATGACCTATACAAACAGAGGGTCTGCCTACTATGTAGTACCTAATGTGGCAGACTGTAACTACAACTGGAACAACTACATGAAAATGGAAGAGTATGTTAATGAGGATGATGACAGTGGAGAGGATGGTGAGGTATCCATATCACATGCATATGCAGCTGAATGGATTGACAAACAGACTAACCAATGCTGAAGACAGGTGATGGATGAAGTCTACATGCCCCTGGTATGAAAAGAAATTAGCCAACCTGTGAATAAGGAGGTGAAATTAATATTGAAACTGCCATGGAACAAGGTAGTACTCACTGAGAAACAGCCAAATGTGTACATTGGACCACCAATGCAAGCACAGAAGAACCAGTGACCTGTGAATTGGAGGTCAGGAATAAGAGCAACTGACCCAAAGAAATTTAACCTACCAAGAAACAAGAAGAACTCACCTAATAAAAGGGATAAGGACAAAGCCCCATCCCACCCATGGCCCCAGGTGGCTCCAGCTAGTGAGAACTGACACCCAGGCTGGAGGGATATGAGGGAATGAGACAAAGCAATGGGAGATGAAACCAGAGGAGCACAGAAAAAGGCAGCAAGTAATGTACCTAGTCCAAAACCCTGTATTAATAAGGCTGAGCTGCATAAACCCCAGCTGAGCACTTTAGCCAAGGAAGATAAATCAATATATACAAGGCGATCCCCACTCTCACTGACTCATGACTCACATGATGTATTAGCAAAAGTATTGAGAGCCCCAAGTGGGCTTAGTACTGCTGAAATATTAGCTAGCTCAAAGGAATTGAGCTCATTGCTAGCTGAATAAATTTGCCCAAAAATGATCAACTCAGCTGATGTCCCACAAGCACAGTCACACCATGTGGGTGTGGCAGGAAACCTTCTAAATCTGGAACTCCATTACTTTGGGTACAAGTGAGGCACAACATACACATGTCTTCTGCTATAGTCGACTTGGGTAGCAAGGTAAGTCTTATATGCAAGGATGTTTGGAAGCAAATACCCAGTGTAGCAGTAGACCTTAGTCAGATGGTAGTCCTGACTGACATGAGTGGCAGATGTAGTAAATTAACTGGTCTCATACAGAATTTACAGCTAGAAATAAATGGAGTACTAACTAGGTCTGATTTTTGGGTATTTAAGACTAGTCCCCTGGCAATCATATTGGAGAGGGACTGGCAATGACAAAACCTCGCCTCTATTGACAAGAGGTGCAAGAGGACTTTCCTCTGCTACACAGATATTAATGGAATCCCAAATAAGGAAGTTGAGTTATTAATAATGCTGAGTGACTCACCTGTCACTCAGAAGTGACTGTGTAATGACTTGTCACAACATCACTTTGAAGCCACAACTTGCTTTGCCAAAGTGGCAAGTAGTGACCCCTTGCTACAGGAACCCCTCAGATTGACATACAAAGTATCTCCTACCATAGATAGTGATATGGGGAATGACAATGTATTTAAGGAGGAAATGATCAACTATGAATAGTGGGATTCAAGCAATATGCCTAAGCTACAGGATGCCTACTTGACTGCATTCCAACCTGATTCCAATATATTGATACCTGACTCTAAGCTAGTTGATAATCTAATCTATGATAACACACGATTGACCAGTAATCCCACCCTCTTACATGCCCCATTCAGCAACTGTTCTGTGGATTATCTAATTCTGGACTCCATGCAGCTTGCTTTGCTGCACAGCCTAATTACAAATGTGGAGGATATATTATATTTGGCATACATCATTCCTACTGTATTGCTGTTGGCAAACAGCTGGAAAGTAAAGAGCCTTACTATCCCAATGACTCCCCTACCCAATGACACTCATCGCATCACTTCTCCCATTCCATATGCTGTCTATTCCTACTAGAACTACTACAACAATCCATCCCCTTTCCTACACAACTACTATCTCCTCTACAATGCCCAACATTGTTTGCTCCTCCCAGAACCTCAGTTAATATGTAATGACCAAGCTAAAGACAGCCGGAATGTCCTGGGACACATCCCTTCCTTCTTCAAACCCCAGCCAGGTGAAGAGGGAATAGCTAATGACATTGTCCATGCTGAGAAGAGGGAAAAAAATCTTTCTGCACTCCAGGAACAGTACGAGGCTTTTCATAAAGCCAGTCAGTATGCTGGACAAGGTACATGGTATTACCCTTACCCTCTTTATGCATCTGACAAACTAAACATTTTATTAGCTACCAGTAATAGTGCAATACAGATTGTGTAAGAGAAACCATGCAGCCCACCATTATCGAGCCTTATTTGGGTGAAGAAACCCCAGTGCCCAGGTTTCATATCCCCATCACCTTCACTCTTGTTGAGCACCACCTCAAGTGATACACAACATAATTTTGCTGATAATGAGGCCAACAGCACCTCAGACTGCTTGTATGCTAGTGGACAAAGCGACTATCCTACACCACATTCCAGCTTTTCAATTGGTAGCCCAGCCTCTGTATGTGCTATCCATACCAACAACCCTTACCAAGACCCTTGGTTTAATCCTAACTGAGTCTTGGACTCAGACTACCAGGCACCTTGACTTCCTCAAGCTTATCAACAGACAGTTCAATGGGTGCAGACATTTTTTCGGAGGTAATGAGTTTACCAATCATTTACTTCCACTCCTTGAGTACTCAAACGAGTACACCCCAGTCCCCATCACAGGAAAATTTCCCCCAATTTATGTTGCCTTTGCTATCTTGCAGGTGATTACAACCCTTCACAGCCTCAAAACCTATCAGCACCATGTCTGTGATGTGGATGGTATCCTGCACAGTGAGATAATCTTCTACTACCTGCTGAATATTCATTTTAGCCAGCAGCAAACCTACAAGCTATACATTTACTGCTCGAGTGCTAAGTACATCTCACTAATACCTGATCTACAACAGCTGTGATAATTGATATACAACCTCAAGTAGGCCATACATGCCACACTAAACCCCCATCAAGCCATGGAGCATCTAAGCAATATGCTAATTGCCTTCGCAGTCCAAGGTAACATGATAATGACCATCAATCTCCATTGTGGAGAATTCTTCCAGCAGGTATTACCTACCTGCAACCCTTTTCTTTCTATCAATAAGAGCAGTGTGCTCTGCAGTGCTTCTGGTATGTTCCATTTCTATGGAAACATTCATCTTGCATCTACTCTCGATGCAATTCTACAAACCCCTCTTCCAGACAAAGATTTTATTACCAGTCTACTGACCTATGAATGCCATGTGTTACAGTTGACCAAGGGGGTACCCATTTTTCCCTTCATACTGATATCCCCTCCACTTCCCTGTGGGACAACCTCCTGTACAACATGGGGAATTACTTCCATAACACCCAATTGATCCCCAACACAGAAGGCGATACCTTCTAAACTCTGACCATCAACACCACCATCAAGGCTGCGCAAGGTAGTGGACACTGTATTCTGGCTATGCTTCATTTCTCTTATTTCATATCTGTACCATATTTCACATATTTATGTGAAATATGGACAGCCTCTCCTTGGCTATGCTCTCTCATACATAGCCTCATAGTCCAAATTCCCCGATCCCATCTAACACTGCCTCTTACCTATTCCAATTAGTATTTTTACCTAACCTGCCCTAAAGCCCTCTCGCACTATATATAGCAATGCTTCTTTCATGTAAATTACACCAATACGTGCTTCAAATTCATCAGACATGTTTTTTTCCAGAAGAATCAGATTGTCTCAGGATCAACGAGACTACTACAACCAAGACCCTTGAGACCGTTCATCTCCCCATCCATCTCGAACTCCAGGTTTACCTAGTGGTCTCCACTCTCAATCCGTGACCCCAATGGAAGATCCCACCCCTCTGCCACACTCAGAACCAGAACCAATCAACATAGATCCTCAAGAGGACCTAGATCTATTTGCAGATCATCCAGATTGCCCAGAAAGTGACAATGAAGATGAAATGGTTGAATACAAAGCAGTGCTACCAAAAGAATGGAATGGAGAAAATGAAGATGCTAAGAGATGGCTTTTAGCAATGGAAGGGTACTTTGTCCTCCATGACAACATGCCGATAAAGGTCAGGAAGCATATGCTCCTGAATAGGATGTCAAAGGGGAAAGGAAAGGGGTTTTCAGAGGCTTGGCTTATCAAGCTAGTGGACAACACAAACCTACAAGAAGATAAAGCAGGCCTTTGCAGTCTCCTTCTGTCCATACAACAATGCCAACAATGCTCATGTAAAACTCACTGGCCTCAAACAAAGAAATCTAGGAGGAAGCTTCAACAAATTTGTATTCCAATTCTTCCTACTGGCTGTAAAGTCAGAAGTATGAGATGAGAAAGCCCTCCTGGAATGGTTCTTACGAGGAGTTGACGACAAGATCTCTGAGCAACTTGCTCAATCAGATGTACTCACCAAACCAAACATGGCAATGAATAACATCTACACCAAAGCTGCCGCAATTAACGCTGGCTATGCCAGGATCAAGGCAATGAAGCAAGGACCAAGACCCGCATATGGAGGAGGAGGAGGAGGAAGGCACAAAGATCCAAATGCAATGGACATAGATCAGATCACTTTCTCCCCCAAATAAGCCAAGAGGATGAGAGAGCAAAGATGCTTCATCTGCAACGAGAAAAGGTGTTCTACAAAAAAACATCCTGGGTACAAACCCATAAGAAGACCAATAGCACAGACTAGGGTCATTACCACATCCCCCATCCCATGACAACAGAACTTGCTGGACCAGTACCTCACTGAGATATCCAGGAGTAGTAGCTGAGACACAGTTCTCAGAATGCTCAAGGTGGCCTTTGACATGGGGCTTGATGACCAAGGACTCCCATGGAAGAAGACACATGAAGATGTCGCAGAAGAATGGGAGGAGTCTGTAAACGTCCTCTCATTAGACCAGAATTCCGCAGCATCCATTAATCTATTTAGATCCTGGAAGATGCATTTTTAAAGCTAGGAGGTGGACCAACATCACTTCCCTCCTTTACGATAGCCCCTGTATTTATTTCTGGATCAAAGAGTAATTCTATTTGCATTCCTCTCTCAATCTGGAAGCAGGATGGCAAAATTGTTGGAACAAATGCTCTCATCGACAGTGGGGCAACCAGATGCTTTATATCAAGAAAAGCAGTACAAGATATAAGACTACCAGTGTATAAGCTCAATCAACCGATACAAGCATGAAACGTAGATGAAACCCAGAACCAATCAAGAACCATCAAACAGAAGCTCAACATTGTGTTGGACTATGGAGGAGTGTGAGAGTGGCAGGACCTCTTCATCCTCAACTGTGGCAAAGATGAAGTCATTTTGAGACTTCCATGGCTTAGGGCAGTTAACCCTGACATAGATTGGACAGACAGACGGGTAACGATTATGCCATCGTTGTATAGGTTCATGGATGGGGATCTCCCAGGAATCCTGGAACAACAATACCTACTCAGGTATCTGCAACACAATGAAGCCAAATACTTATGAGACAGACTCTACAAAAGCTTCCACCATTGGACACCCAAACAATGGGCAAAGTTCTTCAACATGCATGGGGACATACCAGAGTTCATTATAAAAAGGGCAACTCTATCCATGGCAATTGCCCAGCAAGCACAGAAGAAAGAAGTAGCCCTACCTCCAGCCTTCAAAGAATATGAGGACATCTTTGCTGAGAAAACCATAATGAAACTACCACCATCAAGGCCATATGACCATGCCATTGACTTGAAAGACACATTCACACTGAAATGAGCCAGAGCCTATCCACTAAATCCTGAAGAACAAAAAGCCTGCCAAGAATTCATTAATGAACATCTCAAGACTGGGAAAATATTTCCATCAAAATCTCCCCAAGCAGCTCCTTTCTTCTTTGTTCAGAAAAAAAATGGGAAATTGAGACCCTGCCAAGACTATCAGTATCTAAATGAGCACACCATCAAGAATGCATATCCCCTCCCTCTCATCTCCAACCTCTTCAATAAACTAAAGGGATGCTCTATCTTCACAAAATTTGACGTCAGATGGGGATATAACAACATGCTCATAAAACTGGAAGACCAATGGAAAGCGGCATTTCTCACCCCATTTGGGCTTTACGAGCCAAATGTAATGTTCTTTGGAATGTGCAACTCACTAGCAACCTTTCAAGCATTCATGGATGATCTCTTTGGAGATTACATCACAGAAGGGTGGTTAGTAATTTATATGGATGATCTGCTGATCCACTCCTCAGATCAAGCAACCCATGATGAAAGGACCTGAAATATCCTAGAACGCTTCCAACAGCATGAAATATACCTCAAGCTCGAGAAGTGTACCTTCTCTGCCAAAAAAGTCGAATACTTAGAAATGATTGTTGGAAAGAATGGGGTCCAGATGGACCCAATTAAACTTAAACTATCCAAGAATAACATCACCCAGGCAATATGAAGGACATACAGTCCTTCCTAGGCTTCTGCAACTTCTACCAGAAGTTCATCTCCTCCTTCTCTGACATCACATGACCCTGCTTGACCTCACCAAGCAAAAGACTGTGTAGCACTGGAATGAACTGCAAGAGAAAGCATTTTGGAGTCTGTAAAATGCCTTCACACAGAAACCTGTCCTGGCCTTCCCCAACACCAACAAACAATTCACACTCATGACTGATGCCTCCTTAATTGCTTCCAGAGTGGTACTCATGCAAATCAATAACAACAGAGATATGCAATCATGTGGCTATTTCTCACAGACCTTTTCTCTGGTGAAAAGAAACTATGACATATATGATAGGGAATTATTGGCTGTCATACGGGGGTTGGAGGAATGACAACAATATCTTCTTGGGTTGCCCCATCCTGTGACTGTATTAACGGATCACAAAAACCTCACCTGCTTCAAAGAACCTTGAAAGCTGTCATGACGACAGGCCAGATGGCTCTTGTTCCTATAGGACTTCGACATCACATATCATATGTTACCTGGAAGCAAAATGGCACCTGCTGACATGCTATCTCGAAGGGATGAGGTTGACATCTCCAAAGATAACAAAGATGTGCAAATTCTACCTACCAATGCCTTTGACCACCAAGTACACCGCATCAACATGGCATTGGCAAAGAAAGTCGGAGAATCATCTGCAATGGACCCCTTGGTCCTCTCTGCTCTCCAAAAAATTGAAAAGGACCAACCACTCTTCACCCGATCTAACACAACCAACTGGACCTTTGATGATGGACTTTTATATTTCAAAGGACAACTGTATATTCCTGGGCCAGCTCAGCAGGTTGTTGTACTTGCTGCCCATAATTCTGCTGGAAGGACATGGTGGCCATCTATGCACCATCACCCTCCTCTTCAAAGACTACTGGTGGCCTGGATTATCTGCCTTTGTCTGCAAATTTGTTGCCAGCTGCGCCACATGCCAAGCCAACAAAGTCCAAACCCACCCGATGGTCCCTCCAGTAACCCCTCTTGCCTTCTACAGAACGCACCTGTTTCAAAATCTTTCTGTGGATCTCATCACGGACCTTCCCCCTGTGGAAAACTTTGATTCTGTTATAGTTGTGGTCGACCATGGACTTAGTAAGGGGGTAATTCTCACCCCTTGCTCAAAAATGGTGGATGCGGCCGGAATAGCCCATCTTTTCTTCGGTCATGTTTTCAAACACTTCAGATTACATGATAAATTGGTCTCAGATCACAGCCCACAATTCGTGTCTGCATTTGCCCAAGAACTCGCAAGACTCCTTCAATATGACGTAGCACTATTCACTGCCTACCATCTCCAAACGGATAGAGAAACAGAATACTACAATCAAGAACTGGAGACCTACCTAAGGATCTTCTGTGATGGACAACCCCACCAATGGCTAAACCTACTATCTATGGCCGAATTCGCACATAATTCCACTATGTATTCCATCACAGGAAAATCCCCTTTTAGCCTCATGCTAGGATATGAACCACGATCCTACCCCCCCTCAGCAAAGCCTTCCTCCCTGCACTAGAGCAAAAGATGATCTTCCTTGATGAAGCACAAAAAGAAGCTGAGGCAGCACACATAATTGCCCAACAAAGAATGAAGAAGAGAGTGTTCTCTCGCTTCAAACCATGGAAACTCAGAGAAAAAGTCTAGCTGGAAGCCAAGAACCTAAAACTGCAGGTTCCTTCCAGAAAACTGTCCCCTAAAAGAACTGGTCCCTTCAAAATCACTCAAGTAATATCCTCTGTCGCCTACTGACTAAAACTACCAGCCCAATGGAAGATCCATGACATGTTCCACGCATCCCTACTTTTCCTGTTTTGGAAGACCACAGAACATGGACCCAACTTCACATGCCCACCACCAGAACTAATCAGAACAGAGGAGGAATACGAAGTGGACAGCATTATCAACCATCAGGGAACCTCAGGACGAAGGTGATACCTTGTGCACTGGAAAGAATACACTACCTTCAAGCGGACTTGGGAAGCAAAGTCGAACCTAGGCAATGCTAAGGTGGTACTCAAGTGGTATAAAAGATGGCATCAACTTTGACAGAGTTTCAATGCCCCAGGACATCTTTTCATTTCTGATCACCATCTCCTACATTTAGACCACCCTCACCCAAGCCTGCCTACAAGTCTACTATCCAGACCTAGATATCCCCACCCATACCAACGAACACTAGTACTTCTGTCATATCAACAGTTGCCCCTATCACTACTAGTGGTAGATGTCATTCTTGTTCCTTACTAGACAACTTAGCCGACTCCCCCCCACATCCCACTGACTACTCTATATGTCCCTTCTCGAGAATGCCAAGGTCCTCAGAGCCTTGGAGCGTAACTCCTTCTTCAACTCCAACAACTCCCTCATACAGCTCATATACCTTTTCCGAGCATACATCCATATTCAATCGCTGGTCACCAGGACCCTGGGATGCATCAAGTTCCCCTCTATGGGGACTCATTACCGGGAATGCCCAGGACTCTCCACAGGTCACTGCCCTTTCCAACATTGTAGCCACCCTCCTCAAGGTTCGGAAATATATTCTTGACCTTCTCTATATCAAAGGCTTTGACCTCTATGTTGCCCTTCTCCCCAGACACCACTTCGAACATGCAATCCAGCCCATCCTCGGGACCATGTCCGAGGAACAAAGAAACACTTTTCTTTCCTCAGACACATCCACCCCGGGATATCTCCATTCTCACCACAACACCCCAGTAAATCCCACTAAGGATTTCAACAGAAGTCAAAGCCCTGACCAAGCTCATTCAAACCCTGCAGAAGGAGCTTGACCAACGTCCACTGACTCCAACACCACCCTTGTCAATGGAGCCGCCACCCCTCTCCACCGACAACCCACCCCCATATCTTCCCCAGTCGTTTCCAGGCCCACCAGGCATATCTGCAGACAACATGCCATGGTCTTTACCAACAGTCTGCCCATCCCCACCATCTCCACCCATATTCCCTCTCCACTGGGACATACTACAATGAGGAGCCCTCCTCCTTCCTCCATTCCCCTTGTGGGACCCGCAGCTACCGCTCTCCCAAACAACACCAATGCAGTGGCTGGTAATACCCATTCCCTGGATGTCTCCTCCTCCACCCATGATCCTTCACCTTGACCTGCAGTTGTGCCAATGCGCTGCTTTGAATGTGGCTCCATCGAGCACATACAAAGCAACCGCCCTCAATACCATCGCCCCTTCCGTTATGTGCCAGCCCCTAGGCATTCATAATATCATTGCCCAGAATGACATTGTACTAGTTGTGGAGAATGAGGACATGGGCCACAACACTGCACCAACGATAACCTGGCCTATGACCCCAGATGGGACCTCACCAACTATGTGAAAAACGACAGAGATAGTGTTATAATATGAATATTTTCAAACTTTTCGTGTCTTTATTCTTTCACTTATAAAATCACATGACCACAACACATGATCATGAGAACTATTACATAATCAGTCACGTGACAAAGTCTAGAACCAAATCATGTGATCAACCTCATGTTATTAATCTCCGTTCTTTCACACACTTCATCAATTCCCACATTCATTTCTGTCTCTTCATGCTTCTCCCATATACCTACTTATAGTAAATAGTCACATGCACAGCTTGG
>JBBPNO010000687.1:0-16749 GCA_038090915.1 Boletus eberwhitei
GGAACATCCAGCGGTAGAGAATGTGCTTGCAGCCGAAGACGTCGCATCTCAGGCAAGGCACAGCCCTGTGAGTATGACGATACCATCGCGCCACGGTGCTTCCTCATGTCCACAATAGCAACCCGTTGTCTATTTCTCTCCGGAACAACTCGACGGTCTGAAGCGTAAATTCGAGGACATGATGGCTGCTGCGAGCGGACCTGTTCCTCCAGACCTCGCACACGCACTTGGTTCCGTATTCGACCATATCGAGCGGACAGCCACCGACGTAGATATAGGCAGGCTCTCCAAGCGACAGAGAATCTAGCAGTCGTGTACGCATGTCGAGTCTCTGCACTTGGCTCCAGTCCCGTGTCGCCTTTTTTTCTCCTTTCGCCATGTGGCCAGGGTACAGTCATTGACACTGTTTGTTGTTTGTTCGTTTGTTTTTCGCTGGCACTGCTTGTTGTGTATTCGTTCGTCGGCGAAGTCACTTCTCATGCTTTTGTATAGGATCGTATTACACTTTAATTATCCTTTATGGCATAATCAACTTTGAGACATCGAGTACAGTCCCGTATATTAGGAATCAGGCATACAATGGTAATCCAGGCGACGTATCAAACAATCAAGGATGGAGAACAGCTCAGTTCGAGAGTTCGGATATCCTTATGAACGCTTGATACAACGCCGGGACGACGAACGGCGCTCTACATTCCCTCTCCACATCACTCAACGCCCGCTCCGCACGCACCCTCCTCGTCTTCTCCACCCTCAACTCTGCTTCCAATCGCAATAACTCTGTCAACATCACATCACGTATCACGTTAGAAAAAACACGCTCATAGCACCAAACAGCGTACGCACCGTCTCGCGAAACACCGTTCCGCTCCGCACCGGCACCAACACTCTCGGACCGTGCACCGACCCTCTCGAGGTCGTCCAGGATGACTTGTTCGCGGGCATGCATCGCGGTCAGTTGTCGACGCGTGTCCCATAGCTCACGCATCAGCCGGCTCACATCGCGGTCTCGCCGACGCGACGCGTGGCCGTCGCCGTTAACCGACGATGAGGAGCTCGGGTAAGGCGAGGCAGGGGTGGGGTTGGGCACTGTGGGGCGATGCGGAGGGGGTCGAGGGCCCGAACCCAAAGGTGAGCGACCAGAGACGGGCGTAGGGATGGGGAGAGGTGTGTGTAAAGTCCTCTCGCCAGGTTCTCGCGGTGGCGAAGGGGGTATTGTCTGTGGTTCTGAAAGAATTGGCAGAGTAGGCGCATGTGCATGTGTCAAAGGCGTGGCTTCGTCTTGCGCAAGTTGGGGAGACGCCTTCGTTGCGTCCCCTGGGGCGGACGACCCGCGTCGTCGGCCTGCTCTGGGGGAGGTAGGCAGGTGGGTCGGTTGGGGTTGGGCGTTGATCGATCGGAGTGGTGTCGTGGTCTGCGCTTCTGGCACGTCCAGCTTCTGTCGTGCTAGGCTTGACGGGTCTTCGACGACGCTCATCCGTCTCTTCAGATGGGGCTGTCTATCTAACCTGGGCTGTCATGCAATCAAATGAGAAATGCCAACGAGTGCACGCGTGAAGAACGAACGTACGGCGCTGGGTGGAAGCTTTGGTGGAGGAGGTGCTGATGCTGGTGGCTGGGGTTTCGCGGGGAGAGAAACCGTCTGAATGGGAGCGGGGGCAGGTTGTTGCGCTATCTCTGGCGATGGAACATTCAATCTCTCCGCGAGTGACCCTGATGGACCTTCTGTACCGGCGGTAGAACGAATCAAAACACCACTGAGAACACATGCATCCTCGAGTCAGCAAAGCCAAGATGGCAGCCAGGAAAACGATAGACTTGCTCTTGCGTCAACGTGATGGACTCTCTAAGACGTGGACACGAACAAGCCAGTCACCGGCCAATGGATAAACGCTTCTCAGTGAGATCCGCGGTTCGACGAGTGGCACGGGCAGGAAGGCTTACATGGAGAGAAACTCTCGAAGCTTGAGTGCTTCTGGATCGTCACTGCATAGTTTGAACCAGCGCATGTGCAGGGAATCCTAAATCCACACATTACGGCGCGCCACTCGTCAGCACGATGCACGCAACAAAGCACAGACACCGTCCACGCACGACTAGTCCTTCTACCTTTGGACTTGTCCTCGCCATAGGCCAGTGGAGGATAAACGACCCATTCACGCGCCGGACGTTCTTCTGGGATGGGGAGTGCACGCGGAGATGGGCGAGGTCCTTCTTCAGGATGGCGAGTTCAGAGGAAGAGGATATGGGAGAGGCGACTTGGTTGTATTTTGCGCCACGGTACTTGATGATCACCTCAAGACCTTCGACCATCGCATTAAACGAGCTCACCGTCGTGCTCGACTAGACGCGCGCGTGGCAGACCGCATGGTGGACTTGTATGTCAATGGACTACGTAATACGCAGTATCATGGGACCATTACACTCAGGCCGGTGAAATGCTTGTCCTCAGAGATCTCAACGTCAACGTTCAACGTTCAACGTTTCAACCGCATCATCATCGCGACCGTGTAGGTGTTCCCCGACTCCCACAAAGTGGAGGAGGGTTTTTGCATGCCAGAATTTTTTCCCTTCAGCAAATGGACTTGTCGCGTGTGAATCTTTCACCATAATAGCTGTACAGTCGATTGCGGCCACTCAATGGAACCTTGCAAGCAGACACAAGTCCCCGACACAAAATATTCTCATAGGACGACACCTCAAGGCCTCATTGACCCTCCACCACGGCCATGCCACACCCCACACCACTACATCTGCATCCGCGCAAGCACGCGGCTGTACGCAGACAGTAACTCCAAGTTGCGCAGTAATGTCTGTGTCACGATGCGCACGCACGCTCACGCACTTGCATCCGACGACGACGATGACGATGCGCCTCGCGCATGCCTCGTTGTTCGCCCGCCTTCCCTCCACACGCGACATCGACGCAATGGCTTATTCGTTCTCGTCCTCGCTGCCATCACCGCCGGTTCGCATCGTCCCGCTCGTTTCCATCACCTGTGGGACCTTCTTGGTAGCTGTGGGGGTTATACGGCGACTCGGGGAGGAGTGTTCAATGCATGATACGTGCTTCGTGCTTCGTGCAACATATATATGTTACAAGAGACTCTTAGATCTGGTCCTCTCTGATCATGGTGCAGGTTCATGCCCTGCTGGCATCAAA
Source organism: Boletus eberwhitei (assembly GCA_038090915.1). NCBI lineage: Eukaryota > Fungi > Basidiomycota > Agaricomycetes > Boletales > Boletaceae > Boletus > Boletus eberwhitei. The sequence continues at coordinate 3,164 of JBBPNO010000687.1, forward strand.
ACCTTTTCATACAACTGCATGCGACAAATGTTGCCATGGCCGCTGTAACGTCTAAAGTTACCAAACCTCATCTTTGAAACTGTTTTCTCGCCGCTGGCCGCTGCTGTTTGTGTCAGCAGAATGCCAAGTATGGCACTATAGCCGAGTAGTTAGGGCAACAGACCAGAAATCTGTTCCTCTTTGAGGGCGCAGGTTCGAAACCTGCTGGGCCGCATCAGCCTTTTTCATGCACTGACTCAGATAGTGGCAGCCAGCTCTCCGAGTTTTATACATGCAACGCCGGACATTGCAAACAGTGACATTTGAAACATACGGGACACACGCGCTTTCGCCTACGGTGGTACTACAAACCAAGCAGATACGAGAGAAGTATTGCATGATGTGTACAATGTCTTGAAATACAGTAACGCGTCCAACCGTGTTTTGGGCAAATGGGCCAACAGTATGTCTTTTCCCTGGAGTCGGGGATTTGGCGCGTGCACGCCGCTACGCATTGGTTACTTGGAGGGCAATCACAGCACCAGCAGGGCTACAAAACACCAGAAACGCCAAAACTTGCAGGTCCCACGTAAGTTAGAGATTCAGATCAAAACGTCGTAAGCACGCCGCCCTCCCTTGAGGTATTCGGAACGGAACGTAAGCGCTTAAGCTGCGATACTTCAAAGATCTGGACTTTCCAGTTTATTACCAATCATACACCATCTTGTACAGGATAATCTTCGAAGCGACTGAACTTGTCTCGACTATTTAGTTCAGGGATATTAACGAGGTGATAGACAAGGCGATTACTCACAAATTAAAAAAAGGTCTCAATCAGCCGTGCTGCCGAGGCAATCAGCGTGGTGAATTTCCTTTGTCCCTCTACGAGTGAATAACTGGTTGCATTTTGGACATGCCCATCGGTAGTCAAGATGATTCTCTTGCACATGACGAGCGAGGGAACCGCCGACGAGCTTTACCCCGCAATTGGCCCATAGGCACGTAGACGTTGGAGTGATATGGGCGCGATGAACGATGCGCAAATGTGCAGGAAATTCGTTCCCAAGAACTGGAGTGTTGCATCGCTGCTCGTTGTTGACCCAACCACAGAGGTATTCCCTCGGCTCATTGATAGCAATCGGCGTGGTCGAATCCTAGAAACAAGTCGCAGTCAGTTTCTGACTTTCCCTACGAAGTGAGAGATCGAGAGTATCCCACATTGTTTCTACTCGAGTCCTCCTGAATGGATACCACAACCTCCGTTAGTTGTTCCTTGACAAATTCGACGATCTCCGTAGAGGTGGGTCGAGGTTTCCCACTGTTCACAGCGGACCAGCATCGTAGTAAAAAGGCCCGTTGGCTAAGAGTAACCGGAGTAGCCGAGGTATGATCTCTTGGGAAGTCCCCCTTTGACTTTGCGAGCAAAACTTGTTCTTCGCGAGAGAAGTAATGATATGGTGGTTTGCCAGTAAGGACCTGGCAGACCAAACATACGCGAGGAGATGGTAACAGTGTCAATAATGGTGTCGGATCAGCAAGTCGGAGCTGTGCGAACCTGCCACACGATCCCGCCAAACGAGTATACATCGCTTTCGGGTGTTGGAATGACCACCGACATATTCTCTTGGTTTTGCTGGAGAAGCTCAGGGGCTGCCCAGCGGAGTGCTCCATTTGCTACGTAAGTTTCAGTGAGCTGTAGACCTTGGTGCTTAGCCATCAAGGGTAAAAGACCGAAATCGGAAATGCATGCTCTTCCATTGCTGCGAATAAAGACGCTTGACTAGAAGGCTTAAAAGTGAGGAGGTGAAAAATAGCGCGCAAAACCATACATACACCAGAGAGGATTCCATGTGTGACGGACTGAGAATGCACTGTGTGATGCGTCAATAACTAGACAGTTATACTCAGAACTCGATTATTACAGTACTCCAATCCCATAGCAACATCGCTGATCTGTGATGTCGACATCCAGTAATCCTAGGCATCAGATTTGGTTTGAATGCTTACTAAGACAAGTCTCAATGGCGTCGTCAGGTTGTCATTGTAGCGCGCGAGGTAAGATGTTAGGGTGCCATTTTCGACCCACGGGAAAACCAAAGCAGGGGAACTTGCGACCTCAATGATCCCCAGAAGGGGTAAGACATTATTGTGATCGAGCTTTAGCAAAATGTCGATTTCTCGACGAAATTGCTACGTGGCCATCAGATACCTGGGGCAGATGATGGCCCTCACAAAACGAACCTTTTGGTCCAGTGAGGGATGAGCCCGGGCCAAAGGCTTTGTTATCACTTTAATTCCAACCTCGATCGAGGGATGAGTGGATTGAGTGTGAAGATCCGGCGACAACGCAACTCGGATGGACCTAGAGTTCACCTGGAGTGTGCCTTTGTAAGGGCCCCCAGTACTGCCAGATGGAGATGGATGGAGATCATCTTGTATGACAAGCTCTGGGGATAAATCGGCTGGGCTACCGTACGTGGTAAGTTGCGAGCAGATCGACTTTGGCAGCGACAACTCACATGCCATAGATACTCCGCGCCGTTGTTGGTTTTTCGTCGCTGGTCGTCGCTTCAACGCTTCGTCTATGAGTGTCCGTCGGTTGCAAGGACTTCAAATTCGAGAAGTTAGCTAGCGTATGCATTTGGACAGGAAGGAACTTACTGCATGATCACTTGCTGGGGGCATCTCCTCAAAAAGTGAAGGGGCAATCTTCCTCAAATCCCATAGACGAACACACGAATCCCATGCTCCACTAACAAGCTGACGATCGTCAAAAGAAATAGCGATGGAGTGGATACTGCAATCGTGTCGAAGGGTTGCTCCAACTTGGTAGCGTGTAGCTGTTTCCCAGAGACGGACGGTACTGTCACGTGAGGCAGAGGCAAAGAATTTACCGTTATGTGACAATGCGATGGAGAGAACGGCGTCACTGTGGCAAACCCATACAGCGAGCAGTCCGCCAGTGAAGGGATCGAAATACTTGATGGAGCCATCGTTGCACCCAACAAAGAGTCCATCACCATCGGGTGACCACGCCAGGGACCATGCTTTCTCCTTAATCTCAACAACAGAATCATCTTCCCGGATCAGTACCATCTCCCTGTCGCAGCTTGCGATTCCCCTTCCGTCCGGATTGTAGCAGATCCCACATACGTAGTTTTTGTGCTCTCCGAACGGTCCCGCCACTTGTTCGCACGTTGTAGTGCACCACACCGACACCGATCCATCCTGCGCGCCGCTTGCAACTCGGCTTGAATTTGGGGAAAAGGATAACGACCTCACAGCACTGGAGTGACTCCCAGCCGATTGAGAGACTTCCTCAGACATCGATACGTCCCATACTCTGACCTTTCCGTTTTTGTCTCCAGTTGCAATTCGCCGCCCATCAGGTGAAACAACAACTGCCAGCACCAGCACCTCTTTGATGACCTTCTGATCACGGTCGGGTACGTTCCACGATCGAATGGTCCCGTCCACGGATGCACTAAGGATGCAATCACCACCAGACATAAATGCCACAAACGTAGTGATTCCTGCGTGCCCATGTAGTACCAGCGGTGAGGGTGTTGTCATGTCTCTACCGAAGAGCCAAGAGTTAACAGTGGCAATTATAGAATTATAGACGCTTACAGCAAAACATTCTCAACTTTCACCATGCCGTGCAAGATAGCGCCAATCTCTCTTAGTCCAGCATCCTGGTCCATCTTCTCCAGTACAAGAGATATGATCCGCGAAGCGATATGCTGAAGGTCTGCATCTATAGGTAATTCCATTTCGTTCATATTCGTTGGAGGAATATGTTTGGTAGTGGCCCCTGAAGCGGTGCCTGCATCATGATCATCATCGCCAGCCTCCCCGAATGACGTATTCATTGAATCCACAGCCCGTCTTCCCGCGACGGATTCTCCCGGGCACGCTCCAGGTGTGGCGCATGGCACGTTATCATGTAGTGCATCCAAATCACTGTTCCATGTTTAAACTCACGAACGGTTTCTCTGACAACAAAAACTGACCCGTTTCTCTCTAAATATACAACCCCTACGAGGAATATGCATAAGCAGTCGCGGTGACGCACTAATGATATCCTCACCTTCTCGTGAGACTATACGATAATTCTGAGATAGTACTGTCTCGAGACGGGATTCCTGCCCAACCTCTTGTAGCGTAAGCAAGTTCTAGGACATCGTGGTCGAGATTTGGTAAGTGGGCAGCGGATCACGAGACCAAGGACTCACATCTTCAAGGATCGAAATCCAGTAACCGTCGTGGGTGATTGCAATGTTCGCAGAGGGTTCCTGAATTAACCAATTGTAGCCGCCACATCCATACTTTTAGAGTGTAACTGACTCTGCGAAGCAAATATTGATTGATAGCGTCTGAGGGATGAAATACCTATCAGGGCCGTCAGAAAGACCGACCTTAATGTAAATACAAAGATCAGGTACCCACCGGAGGTATATCTGGTATCCGCTGGATTTTAACGCCAATACCATCATACATATCATGATTCAAAACATCGCTTTGTGGTTGCTCTTCGCTTGGGTCAGTCGTCCTCTCGTTACGCATGGTAGTTTGGGTAACGTAGTTTCCTCTGTCCCTCGTTAATCTTGCCAAACTATTAGATAGCAGAGAGTTGCCCGGAACAAGAGTGGACCGTTTTGCGGGATTGGGTCGAGTAGATGGGGAATCTGCCTCAACGCTGATCCATCGGGTTAAAAATCCGCTCCGTAACGCGATTTTGAATCCGCGGATAAATACTGCCTGGTTTGGAATGCCATAGTCGACGTAAGGCCCAGCATGCCAGTCCAAAGGATATGAAGTCCTCCAGCTGTACGTCGGTGCGGTATTATCCCCCCCTATCTGCCTGATGTAGAAGTGGGCCGTGCTATGTTCATTTCCCGTGGCATTTTCGTATGCGGCAACAGACCAAGAGCTTGCTTTATAAATTCCGGTAATCATATAGAGGGAGTCATGGCTGATGATCCGACGACGACGGTTCACAGCGTAATTATACCACTCTGCTCCATGTCGACTCGCTTGCTCTAGGAAGAGGCCGTCGTTTAAGAGCTCGTATCGTTGAGCACCTTTTGGAAGGATGAGGAGCGCGCCTTCGCTGGAAGATAGGTTGAATTTATAAGTCAGAGCGCTCGATTCGTCTCTGAGGAATATTTGATGCGATCAGATGGTCTCATTTTCTCTTTCAACGATTAAAAAAAGTGCACCTCTGTGGAGCGTCACTCGATGGCCCTTCCATTTCAACGCGCGTTACAGAAGAAGAAGAGATGATACGGCCAGGATTCTCTGCATTGGGAATAGTCCTGATGTCTAATTCACTTTGATTGATGCAGGTAAAACCCTCGGGGACGCCATAGCGACGATGGAAAGGATGATCCCGAGGTAGACAAATGTTGAAAAAGACGTCAAAACCGCCATCATCGGGAATGACGACGCCAACATCACCAATTCTGAGACCATCTCGACGTTCCATCAAAAGCTCGTTGCTCGGTTCAGGAGTCCATAGGGGATAACCACGAGGAGATGTCAACAATCTTGCGTACACGTCCTGGGGAGATCCAGGCATGTCGTACTGCCGCAGAAACCACGGCTCTGAGCTGTCCTCGATTATAAGTGAGCTGAGCGCTAATAATGCATTTATTTACTTGGTGACCTGGGTCCTGGGTTCCTTGCGCACCTTTATGGACATTCAAGGATCAACTCTGGGCCGGGTCGGAGTAAACGAAACACACTGACAAGAGATTCATGCTGAAAAGATCGAAACTTGAGCCATTCGGGGTTACGGTCACCGCTGAACTGTTTAAAGTAGCGCGGACTCGGAGAATCCTTTCAAGTAGGAAAAAGAGACCCACAAAAATTACAGGAGGTGTAGAATAGTGTACTTATTGTAGATTATATACGAAAAAGAACTGGGAGTTGCCATTGTAACCAGACGAAGATTGCTCAGGCGAGTCTTATCTGAGGGTGACAAGAGGAGCGCGAGTGCGACAAATATTAAAGCTCCTCCCGGATGCGCTCATCGGCATTAAACGGCAGCTCTCCATGCCCAACATGCCTGGGTTCGAATATTGAATCACCGCCAGGCCCGGAGATGTGACCCGATTGTGACACAAATTTTCAACATACATACAGTACTGACAAAAGGCCCTGAAACTCGGGACACCTTTGCTTCACAGCAAAAGAAAATGCAGAAGAAAGCGCAGTTGACGCTCGACCTTTATAATCGTTGGTACGTGTCCGAACCCAATAAGTGTGCTTGTGGAAACTGTGGGAAAGATTTGTTTTTTTTGGCACTAAGGCGGGCGTGGTAGTAATGTAATTGAATCTTCATCTAATAGGTAGGTCACAGAACTTGAAGGTGCGGCTGTTTGTCGGTGGGGAGGACCACATGGCCAGCATCCGTGCTGCCTACTCAATCCAAAGCAGAAATATGTCACTGGGTATCCAGTGAGTCCTCCCTTCGGATTCTAGGCAAACCTCCGTGATCTACGTCCGATGGGAAATTCCCTACGTGGCTCAGGGTAAAGACATAACCTTCCCAGTCTCTAGATCTACAGTGGGTGGTTCATAGATCACGGCACCATTCGCGCGCCCTCATATTATGAGTGACTTGGCTCTGGTGCAAAGGATTTGCTTTCGGGTGTCCGAAGTACGTTTTCAGTGGCCAGGATAAACGTAATCGTATGCATCGGATGAAACGCCTGTTGTACATGGCTAGCGTGGTCAGAGGTGGTTGGCAGTAAGTACCTACCGCGTCACCTCGCAGAGATCAATATCCATGACTTCCCAATCCGATGGGCACACGCCGACGTTCACCACGAGAAGGCGATGATACAACTACCAGCCATGATCGGTGTGTCACCCCTTATAAGAGCACCTCGCTGGACATTGCAAGATTCTGGTGTCTGTGTAGCGTATCTGTAATGTAAGCACTCTTCCAATGGGTCCAGGGATCGGGGATAGTAGAGCGCGGTTATACGGGGTTCCGGTTAGGAGTGGTTTCGGTTTTTACGATCAGCGTGATGAACGGCATAAAGCAGATTAACCACTTACCTGGATACCTCTATAAGCTGTAGATCAATGGTTGTCGCGCCCGCCCACTCAACCGTATCCGATTTAAAGTCTGGGGTTCAGCTTATACGAATTCGACGGTGCACGCTTCACACTGCTAACATGGGTTGTTAAAGAAAGGGGTTCAAAACACAAAAGTTCTTCCTTGTCTCATCCTACACATGAACCAACACCATCGGGAAATCACGTCTAGTAATTGACGCTCTTCAGATAATCCGCCAGACCCTCGACTATGGGCGTGGCTTCTGGTGCCTGGATTGGTGCAACATACTCGGCAATCAAAACCGCCTGTTTCGTCTTGACCAAGACACACCCATCAGCCTAGGGTAGGGGTCAGCCAAAGGTGGTCATGATGTTGATCTTGGCGGTACTTGCCCCCTTCTTGCCATACAGGCGCTCCGGGCCACACTGGAGAGTGAAGAACTTTTGTCCAGCCAGACGAACCCCGTTTGCTTGTGCTACTTCCGGGTGGTTAAATACTGCGATGGCGGCCTTTTGTTCTTCAGGCGAGAGCTGGGACGAGGCATCAGCCAAAGCTTGTGTACGAGGGAGAGTGCGAACGTTGTATCCAGTCGATGTTGCCCATACGCCACCCTTGAGACCCATAATGGCAGCCCTGTGGACCTTGCCGCTTCCAAGCAGATTCGAGTCGACATATGCTGGGATGAGGTATCAGATAGTGGGCGGTGGGGAGATCTAGGACGATGGTGCACCTTGCCAGGACATGAGTGTAGATCGTTCAAGAGAATGAAGTATAACGAGAGAGAAACGGCGGGAGGACGAGCTAGTGAAGCACAGTCGGACTCGGAGATCGCCTTGATATCGACAGGTGTATGTAAGCCAGTGCTGTGCTCTGTCTCCCCACCTTTTGCCTCACCAGGTCTCGCAGTGCACCGTGTACTACATAGTACATTGAGTCGGACTTCATCGCGTGTCTGCCGTCGCTTGTTTGGAGCGACAGCTACGTCTACGCCGCGGTCCGTTTGAAGACGTCTCCTATCCATAACCGAACGATGAAATCACTCATGCGCCTCAGCCGTTTACGCTTTTCTAGCTTAGTTTCATAGTGACTGATAGCCTCCCTCCCGTTCTGGCGGCTAACAACTGTTGGTCAGGGATAACGCGCCCCTGTTCAATGGGTTGTCGGTCATCAGCGCTCGGACTAGGACGTCGACTAGCTTCGGCCGCTCTGTTCGCGATAGACTTTTTGGATGCGAAGCCCTACGTGGAATCGTGCTCATAATCAGCGAACGGACTCTTCGATCTCAGCGACATGGAATGTCCAGGGAAGTGCTCTTTAAATAAGTTTCCTAGAATATAATTCTCCATCTCTTCTCAATCGAAGATGTGAGTATGTAATCCCTTTCACTGCGCTGTCTACAATTACTAGTGTGGATTCGGCACGTCGTCTCACCCGTTTACAGGCACCATAATCTGTTCAAGCACAGGCTACCCTCCTGTGCGATCGCGCATCGTCCGCGCAGACATCGTGCCGACCGGACGGCTCTGACTGGATGTGCACACAAACGCGACTCAGCGACTCAACATGTTCACGATAAGCACCTTAAAATCCTACTTGCGCGTATGGATTCGCCATCCTCGACGTGTGTTATATCATTGATCAACTCTGTACTCATCCTCGAGACGTCTTTCCAAACATGCTAAGAGCGCCACACGACGGCAGGACCATCGCGAACCATTGTCCTCGCAAATGACTCCACCTCAGAGACACGAGGAGATTATATGGATTTTTTCATCCCAAAACACCCCACGGTACCCAATCAAAGCTCGCGTAGACCCGGATGTTCTGTTGGGGAAAATGTAGAATTTTCATACAAAAAAGTGGCTAATGGATATAATATTTCTTTTTAGGTAGAATAGATTGGACGATGCTGCAATGCTCTTCAGTCTTAGGTTCATGATATCTGCCAGGTATGACATCCGCAACCAAGGTACAAAATCCACAGAAAATCCAGTGCCAGAGGCGAACAAACGGCTTTGATACTTTACAACTGGTGAAGCAGAGCTGCGACACGCACAGGCTAGAAGCACGACGTAACCAACTTCTGTTATACATACTAGCTCTACAACAATAACAACAACTATGCAAGAGAGAGAGGGGTGATTCAACATATATCGCCGACAGCCAAGATAAGGGGGTTCATAAAAAACATGACAAACATGATAATGAGTGCATACACTTCGTCGTCCACAGAACAAGCACGTGCGGAATATTCATGAGCGGAAGAGGGATTCAATCGTCGCAGTAACATATAGGACTAAGTCTGTACGTAACAAGCATCAGCGCTTCAGCCACCTCAGACACAGAGTATCGTCATCAAACTTACATAGGATGTAACATTAACCCAATAAACAGGGTAATTAACTTGTTTGATCAACAGCTTGATCTGACAGACGCGGCATATATTCGTCCGCGCCACGATCTTCCTTCCCCGTCGATGGATCGTAAAACAATGGAGCGACTGCATGCGCTGGCAGCCGTGACACGGCACCGTCAGACCGCGCGGCTCGCGAAGGACGTCGAGCGGGAGAACAGAACAGGAACCAAAGATGTGGTCATCAGCGATACGGCCCTGGTAATAGAGCGAGTATGCGTAACGCATGCTTTGGTCTACCAGGGCATCTTCGCTGAGAGGTGTGATCCAGGATTTGGCTTTGAAGTGTTCGTAGAGTGCCCCTATCATTTCAATGTCGTGTGCTGCGTATTGGAGGAGTTGAGGCATGAGTGGACGCCCTAACCATATCGTCGATCCATTTGTCTTGTGCATCGCGACCACCTGTGCTACAAAACAAATAAAGGGTGAGCCCGGACGAAACGAACGAAAAGTAAAGGGGACAAAATGTGCTTACGGTCTTTGCCCGTTGTCAACAAGTGCGCTTGCCGAAGACACGTGTCCATACCCTGCAAACAATGCACGCCAAGGAACAATTCCGGGTTCTGCTTGACGAGGGGCAACGGCAGACGCCGACCGTTGGCAGCCAAACGCGCGATCCGCTTCCACTCCTTTTCGCCCCGCAACGACGCGCGCGACTCGATCTCGGCGAGCTGGAGATCCAGCACGCCTTGGAGCGCGACCCCGTACGTGGCCAAAATCTCGAGAAAGTCATTCCGACAGTCCCACATGATCTTTTTCATGGAGGGGTCTGCGAGGAGGTCGAGGACTCGGCCGAGCCAGGCGAGGGCGTTGCGTGATCTGAGGGCGAGGACATCGAAGACGAAGATGTGCTCGGCGTTGGCGGTGCCGATGCACATGAGGGAGAGGACGCCGTCTGTCACACCGAGGTTCTTGCCCTCGCAGTCGACGATGAGGAAGGGGGAGCTGGCGAGAACACGTGTAGCATGTGCGAGGGCGGGTACGTCGACACAGTAGGTGTATCTTGTCGGTTGCCCGGACATGGTTTCATCTGGATGGTGGTCGTCGGGTGTGTCACACGAGGCCTTTGCTCACGCAGCAATCCATGTCGGGCCACCTCTCCTATTCCACAGCATTTGCGACATTCTTAGCCAATCTTGCCTGGCAACAACCGGACCGCCATTCTTCATCATGAGCTGTACATGACCACCTCATGATAACACCTTTTGGTGCAATTAGACGTGCCAATCAATAAATTAACACTGCAAGCGGAAGGCGAACGCGGTGTCGCCTCCCGCATCCATTTTGTTACAGCATGCATCATGAACTCCCACATATCCGCAGCAACTCAGCCATATGGTGAAGAAGCACAATAGGTGTAAAAATCTATTACTTCGTGAACGACCGTATGAACTTAGCGGAGATGTGTAGGAAGAAGATGGAGCCAATGAAAGTGAGCGAAAGAATGAGGACGACATATGGGTCACTGTCAAAAGCCGTCAGCACGCAAACTGTCTTGAAACACGGCACGTACACTCGGAGTCCTGGCGAGTCGTCCGTGTAAAGCTTGAGCATCGTCCCCGACGAACCGCCTGCACCCGCTGCGCGAGTGGAATTGGGTTTTGACACCTGCGAACCAGCCGCACGTCGACTACAGTCAAAAAAAAGGTGTACTCAGTACATCTACCAGAGACAAATTCTCTGCCGTCCACATACCGAATCTGTGCACCGGGGGGTCTGGCGACGGCGTTTGCCTTGCCATTCGATGGGCTACTAGCACGGGTCGAAGTATCTGAGTCGGACTAAGTGAAGTACACAGGTCCGTCAGTGACGAGAAGAACAACGAACTCGCGGGACACGTACCATAGTTTTGAAGCTGGATGAGTTCAAGTCGAGTTGCGTTCGACAAGTGTTGTCGTGGAAGGACTGTGGGAACTCTCACGATGGTAGCATCCGATAAAGGTCATCGGAATTTCCTTTTCTGATTGAGTATACTGCGCTTGCCAACTTGGAGTCAGCCTTATGCACATTCGTTACCTTGATTATTCCCCAGCTCATCAATGTCTCTGGTGCGTACTGGATCTCTCACTTTGGGGTGTAGGATATCCTCACACGTCGCTCCTAGTTAACTGCACTCGTTGCACGAGGCTCCGTCGTGCTTGCCGAATACCTGGAGCCAGGCAGTGCAAAAGACTTTACACAAGGTATGTCGCTCCACTCATCGCCCCACCCAATCATTCATCAGAGTAACCTATCGCAGCGACCCAAACTATCTTATCAAAGATACCTCCAAACGACAGCAAACTCACCTATGTCTGGGACCAGTACCTCTTCCACTACATCTCTGAAGGTGGTTTCGTCTACCTCGTCATGGCGGACGACGCAGCTGGTCGGTAAGTACGCCTCCCGCACCTCCCAATAAACACATGAGGCAGACGTATCTTATCGTCGCGGAGTACAGCAAAACGCCGTTTGCGTTTCTGGTCGAACTGCAACGCAAGGTGTGTCGTGCCTGTCGTATTTGATCCGTCTCACCTGCCCTATGCCCAATCCGTTACTAATACGCCACCCCACGCAGTTCACCGAACTCCCTTCCTCCTCCTCGGCCGCATTAACATCCATACCGGCATACGGCCTCCAAGGATCCTTCTCGCCTACGATCGCCTCCCTCATGCATACCTACAACACTTCCCCACCCGTCGACGAAGTCGCCCGTGCCCAAGCAGAACTCAACCAAGTCAAAGACATCATGGTCAAAAACGTGGAACAAATTCTCAGCCGTGGCGAACGCATCGAGCTCCTCGTCGACAAGACCGACAATATGGCCACCCAAGCGACCGCCTTCCGACGCGGTGCCCGAACGGTACGACGACAGATGTGGTGGAAGAGCAGCAAGATTATGGCCTTGTTGGTGTTGGTTGTCTTGTTGTTGTTGTATATCTTGGTGGCTCAGTTTTGCGGGGCCGCACTGCAGTGTGCTACGTGATCGGAGATTGATGCGTTTTTTTCTTGATTCGGAGTCTTCTTATTGTAACTTAGTATTTCGATGGTCCATGTTGATGTATCGTACTCCCCTATGTGAACTAGCTCACCAGCCAGATACTCCTTGCTAGGGTATCCAATATCGTTCCAGTTTGGCCTGGATCTGATCATTCGAACTTCACTCGGTTATCACAGGATCCGAAGGTGAGCTGGGATCCCACCGGACCATCACTGACACGTTCATTTCAGGGCCAATTTCAATGTAGAAGTGTCTCTCGGCGGTATCGTATCGCACGTCGTGTGGGTGATGCGGTCTACCATCGAGGAACATGTTTTTGAATTCGCTAGTATTCATATTTCTCGTGTCGCTACGGCGCCCGCCACGTGGCAGAAGATGGGCCATGGTGTAGTACACCAAATGCCAACACGTTTTCATGTCGTGCCAAGGTATGCCTCGTGTACGTGTAATTCTGATTCGCCAACCGTCTCAGTAGTACCCGACAGGTCGAACCCTTCAAGTTTGGCAATAATTTGGTTCCAGCAACTCTCTCGGCTAACCGTTTACGGTTTCACTGATGGGCCAACCAATATTTCTGTTGGACTGTACGATCAACATACCGTAGGTACATGCAATCTTGCCAGCCGCATGGGTCACGTACAGCCGATACTCGACTCCTCACTCCTGCGTTTAGCTGCGGCCCATGCTGCACAATGCACAGCGATCTGATTTTGCAAGATCTCCTGACACGATCAAGAGCATCCTTTGAGTTTGAGGCGCTCCATGACAGGGCCCGACCCTGACAGGCGCAAGCCCGCACCGCAATGGTGCATAAACCAAGAGTCGTGGTCCAACTGGGATGCTTCTAGTACCTCGTAAGTACCTGTTATCCCGTTTTCATCCATCCCTTCAGTTTTTGCAATCAAGTGAGAAGCAGCTCTCAATTCGTGATCCACTACAACACCATCTTACTGCCGCTCACTAGCACCTCCAACGACCTCCTTTGTGTCCTCAAGATAATCCGTACTCTCGGAAGACAAACAGCCCCCCCCCCAAGCAACTTCCCACGAATGGGTATACCTGGCAATCAAAGAGGCACATGCGTGCATGATGACATCGGAACTTGCCCGCCCAACTTGACGAACGCTGCCACTGGAGGCCTGGTG
>JBBPNO010000688.1:0-16728 GCA_038090915.1 Boletus eberwhitei
GGAATGTAGTTGACTGGAAGATATGCAGAAAGGAATTGATGGTTCAACATCCACCATACTAGAGATAGAGAACTACAAATCAGAAATTTGTGGATCAAGGAAGCCATCTCTGGTGACATTCATTCAATAAGTGAGAATAACACATGTTCCAAAGTAGCATTGATGATGACATCATCATGCTGAGCCTTGTAGGCACATGTAAATTCCAGGACTATGGCTGTGGCAAACCTGTGTATCCACTGAGTACAATTTGGAAGTAAGTAAATGAATCTCACCATTTCAACGATTCTCTTAAACTCTCTGGTGTAATCATATCAAGAGCATTCCACTTTGTAATTCCCATACTGCATTGGTCCATCCAACTTCTTGACATTAGGTTATCATGTGCATTGGGGCAGTAGCTAACATCAAGTAGTTTTATTATATGGTCTGTTCTGCCTTTCACCAATACTTTAATTAGCACAGTGCCAATGTCAAATACTTGTAGCATTTGGCCATTCTTGATGATGCCCTTGATGATGCTATTTGTTAGTGTGAACATTATGAATGCAGAATGTTCAGTACAAATGTGGTTGGTGGATCCACTGTTTAATATCCAGCCGAAGCAGAAATGGGATGTGTTGGACATGGTGAGGTAAGCTGATACATTGCAATCAGATAGTTTTTGTTCTATTTGTGCTTGCTGTCCTTAGCAATGGCTTGATTCATTCATCTGGGCTTAGCTTTGCCTTTGCCTTTGAACTTGTCCTTTGACTTGTTGTCTCTTATCTCTTCCTACTTCTTTAACTTGGATAGGGTTTCCATGCATTGCACCACTGGGTGAGTAGCAGTTCTTGGTCCAATGACCTGGGATCTTGCAATTATTATAGTATGGTTGGCCAAATATAGGTGGGTGCAGTTTCCTTTTTGATCATACTGCTTGTAAGCTGGTGCTAGCACCTTGTGACATGCACACTCCATATTCATCTCAAATGCAATGCTCAACTTCAGTTGATATGTAGTATTCAGGTAGGGCTGCAAAAACATAATTCCAGCTCAATGAAGTGGATATACTGTATATAGAAAACATGCAAATAGTTCATTATTGATGTCACATTGCATGAATAGCAGGTCATAATGGTAGGTTTTCATCTTTATGATGTGCACTGTTGCATCCTTGCCATTGTTATAGCAGGTGGTCATGAGCACTGTTGTGGTTAATGTCCAGTCTATCGTCATTGAGCCCATATATAGGCAACAGGCTTCTATTTATATTTCCACTACAATTGGTATGTAGGTGGCCAATGTCATGTTGTCTCTCCTTCATCATCACTGCGATTAATATTGAGCAAATGAATGAGTCCACTTTTTGCCAGCATATGTATATCATAGTGTTTGGTTTCCTTCATATTACTTGTTGATGTGGTAAAGTCAGGATCTAGGTGGACATGGAGGAAGATGGTCTGGAGTGCACATAGTATAGCATTGGTCCATATGATATAGTTGGTTAAGTTCAGTTTTGGTTTGATATGAAATAGATAAGTAAATTTGGATGGGTCAATGGACTTTTTTAAGGTAAAATGGATATTTTTCTCTTCATCATCTGTTATCTCATCCATAATGCCTGGTGATATGCACCACAACGATGGTTCATGTGATTGCATCCAGTCGCCATTGGATAACGCTAGATTGTGTGGTATCCATGTAGTTCCATAGCGATGGTTTTGCCTTGTAGTTGCACTTGTGTCAGTTGGTACAGTCACACTAGTGAAGTTCTCTGAATCTGAGGGAAAAGTTGCCAGGCCTAGAATGCCAACAGTGCTAGTGGGTAATGTGGACAGTGAACTTCAGCTGTGAGAGGGTGTGTGTGACATCTTGTATTTAAAAATAATTGAGAATAGTTGGAGAGTCTAGTAGTGATGATTATTTTGTCAGGTCTCTTGTTCCTCTGTACTAGGCAGGGCTTCTAACCTGTTAGCATGCATGTGAGTTGGACCTAACATAATGAGCTTATGAGCTACAGATATAGTAAATAGGTATTGTATTGTATGAATATATAGTGCTTACCTCCAGTTAAATGTAATAGATTGGAAGAAAGCTGGTATATGAGGCAAACATATAGAGTACTGTCCAAGCATACCAAATGATGAAATATATTAGTCACTACTATGAACAACTGTATCTCCAACACATTCCTGTATGGAAAGCTCACTTGTGCAAGACTCCAATTCGGTTACATTAGAATTACTATCTACAAAAGTCCTATTCTGGAGGTTGAAGAATTCCTATTCTTCTCCATAAATATCCAAATAAAAGAAGCAATTTACAAAACTATTGTTCAATAAGATCCTGAAGGGTCCAGAGAGTGGTCTGGTGATTCCTTCTTGATATTCAACTAACTACTATTGTCTATTTTGGCCTTTGGAGTACCTGGTTTACTCCTTAGGCCCTGCCTTTTCGCTGCATAGTCTCATAGTCTGCAAAGTACACCTGTGAAGGCTTCAAGGTTATTGCCAAATTCTATGATGATGCAAATGTACTCGAGAACTGTGGCCTTTCTTCGGTCCATAGTATAGATGTTTTTTATTATCTCCTCTCAGGTATTAGCCTCAAGAAAATAAACACCCATATAATCACCACAATCAGCTTTTTCATAAAAGCCAAGCCATTTCAAAATCTTTGGTCCTGTTTGTTGGATCTTGTTTGAGGGTTGACAGGCATTGTAGTGCCATGTCTACTTTGAGACCTGGATAAAAAAAATTTTTTCATCATCTTTTCCAGATCTTCTTTGGAGGGCCATGTGTGTGTGGATCCAGCTGCATATTTCAAGAGCTGGTTTTGGGCCCATTGCCCACCTCCATGTTTGTCCCTTTCTCCAGCTTTCATGCCAATTTGGAACCAGGTGGCTATACATTTTTTATGTTTGAAACAAACACCTCTTTGTTCATCTCAACATATATTTGAAGCTTGATTCATCTTGCATCAAACTTCTCATATGACCCATCAAAAAGCTCTGGATTGAGAACTACTTCCCCTTTTTTGGAAAGTTTAACCTTGGTGCATGAAAGCATGGTGGTGGGGTTTGCTTGTGCTACCTGTTGCTGCAAGGCCTGCACATTTTCTTGGAGCCCTGCAATAAGGGCAAGGAGTTGTTTGGTGCTTGCTGTTGATTATTGTTTGGGGCAAGCAGGAGGGAGTGTGAAGAAGATACATGAGTCAGAGTTTCCTTGTATTTATTCCAACTATTGTGCATAGCTGTTCTTCTAGCTGAGGGTCTTGTGGGACAAGAAATGCAAGTCCTGGTTCCTTGGGTCTCTTGTATAGGAGAGAAGGAAAAGAGGAGTCAGAGATTGACTTTCGAAATCGAAGAGGTGGTTGTCCAGGAGAACATCAAGTTCCTCCTGCTTGATAGGAATAGGGGTGTAGGGACATATAGGGTAATCATCCAGATCCACCAACTGCTCTCAGGATGGTCCCTTGAACTTGTTCTTGAGGTAAAGGGAAGAAAAATCCATACAAGATTTTTCCTTTGCCCAATGCTACAATCAATGACTGAGGTTATTCCCCAAGCATAGAGAAGTTGGGCCAATGGCCTTCCTGACCTCTCTAACCTTTTGGTATATGAAAATATCAACATGTAAGGGTAAAATTGACCTCACATAAATCAGGAGACATGTCTTCATTCAAAAATGAAAGAGTTTAGGGTAGTGTTTAAATGCCTTAGTCCTGCTTGAGGAAACCCCTGGACCACCCTAGATAGCTAAGTCCCTTCACAAGCTCTAGTGCTCAGGCATACATAAAAACATGTAGGTAGCCTCATATGTCATATCATTTTAAACCTAGGGTCTGGCTATAGATTTTCCTTTAACACTAAGGTCCACATATGAGTGTGAAGCAGTATAGAGTGAGAGGGTGTTGTGAAGGCAGGAGAGTAGGAAAATCTAGTTCTTATGTCGCCAACCTACAAATCCTATACAAGACTCAGGCCTAATGTAACAATAAAACTGATATAGAGACAGAGGACTTGAAGGGAAAAACCAACAAGAACTAGACTGGGTTCTTGTTGTGTTGCATTTGAGAGTATATATGTAGTCCTAATGTTTGTATATGTATGCTAATGGTCTATGCATATCTAGAATCAATGGAGATTAAAAGAATGCAGTAAATACATGTGTGAAGAAGTGGAAATGAAAGACACATGTTTGGAAAGGTCTGGAATATCATGTGACTAGTTCCCAGAATCATGTGCTTAGGGTTCACATGGACATGTGATGTGAAAACGAAAGAGAAAATACATATGAATCTATTATAGGGGATGTTAAATCTTTGCTATTGACAAATCTGACTGACATGCCAAACAACTTGTGTACATCCAATCCCAATTCTGCATGGTTATTCCCATCTGCTGGAAAAGCCTGAAACATGTCCCTGGTATGTTTCCACAGTTACAGTATACTCCTGGCCTATATCAACAACTTGTCATTATCTTTGGTGTACATTCTGGCAATCTGTTATATGCACTATGAATGTCTTCACCACTCCTGAACCTTCATCCTTATCACACATTAATGTATTGGCTTCCTACATGGCAACCTGATTTCATGATATGGTAGGAATAGCAGCTAAAAGCAGTTAGTGAATCATTCTGGACATATGAATCTTGTTGCAGACCATTTGTGAGGCAAACCAAATGGTTAGGATTCTTGTGGCAGCATACCACAACAAAGGTGGGTACAGCTGGCTGAATCCGACTTTTATTAATAGCTCCCCAGTGATGATCCAGGACATCAATATACTGTAATTCAACTTACCAAGAAAATCAAGCATTGCTCCATATCCAAAACTCAGGCTGTTAGGGAAATAGGGCTGATCTCAGATCCCATATATAGTATGAAGGCTACACTACACTTACCAAACCTGCAGTAATCACAGATTAGAGTGAATATATGTTATTGTGGTATTTACCATGGGTAGTCAGCAAATCCAATTGTGCAAGTATTGAATCAGGCAGCTATTTTCACCTGTTCATTATCAATACAAATAGGAGTATATATGAAAATAGCTACAGCTTCTATTGGGGCCCCTCACCAAGAGCATGTCTAAGAAATGTGTGCCCACTTGGCAGGTGTCAGCCACCACCTTTAGACCTGAGGCCACCTTACAAGAGATGATCAACCTCTCATCAGCATGGTTCCAACTTCGTGAAAATGTTTGTGATATCATTATGCAACCTTATTACAACCCATTATCGATCTGAAGATGGCTATAGGTACTTTGGAAGTCTTAGCACTCCTGAAAGCCTTCCAAGAGGACAACAGAGCTTGAAAATGGTTGATCACATTGGAAGAACATACTGCAATTCTGGCAGTATCCATGGCAATCATGTATGCAAGCAGTCAAGGGGTGGTGCTTTAGTTTCATCACCAGATGGCAAAATATGACAATGCAGATCTGAAAGATGTCCTCCTGATATGGACATCCATTTACAATACAGTGTCAGTGATGGTAAACCGGATAAGTCCATTTCATAGGGATAAGAATGGTTAACCATAGTGGCTAAATCTATTGCTTACAGTCAGCAACTATCCTGAGCTGGACTTTGTCATCCTGACCATACAACATCAGCTTTGATACAATTCAGGTATCCTCATGGCATTATCAGGACAATTTTTAAACATAGTATCAGCCCTACTGAAGGACATCAGGCAGTCCTTTCATTTTAAATGTGTAATAACATTCATGAATTCATGAGTGTTTCACACTGTAATTACATGAAATATAATAAATACTGTCACAATCTATCTTAAATACACCCATTTCTTGACAAGTCTATCATGATTATCTTGGTATGCCACACTTCAGCCATATTCTTCTGCAGCTTGTCCATTACTTTGGCTTCCATCACATCCAGCCAAGTGTTGTATATCTGGTAGAGTAGAAACTCATGGGGACCCCAAAGGTCCTATGATGAATCATTTTAAGTCCACCAATAACATTCTGGACTAGATTTTTGATAGATCTATCTAGTACTAGTTTTTTGTTCCTTGATTTCATCTTGCTTGATTGTAATCTAATCTAAGAACTTTCTCTTGTCATGTTGTCCTTTAATCCACGCAACTTCAACTCAAACCTACATATTCTTGCAAGATCTACAAGAATGATGGCTGACTATTTACATAATCTTGGGGATTGAACTTTGCTGTTAGCTACTATACTTTTCTCTACTTTGTGCATAATATAGAAGACATTGTGACTACAGACATGCTGCTAGATGATTGAACTTGGAACAACCACACTTGGAAATATGAATGCAAACATGTATTCACCACATTTCATGAATACAATTGAAATCAACATTGCTCACTGCAACAAACACAAGGCTTGCTTGAAGCATTCCTTGATATCAATGACTGGCAAGTATGTATTCAGATACCACCAGTCATGAAGCCAGAGGCTTTGTTTACAATGGACCACAGCCCAGAATACTTGGTATGTAAGTCAAACTTGATCATCTTGTCATCTGTTGTTAGCATAATTAGACTCACTAGCACTTATAATACTCAGGGTCAACACTTGTTCTACTTTGTGTCCTCACTATTGATTTTCATTATGTCTGATTCATCAGACAAGACCTCATCTCTTATTCTGCTGCTGCTGCCATCATGTGCATACACAGTCAACAATCTTGTCACTCTATACCATGACACAGAGCTTGTGAAAGGATACAGTGACAACAAGTATTTTGCTGCTGCTCAGGCTCTTCTCAGATACAATGCACACTTGGATGGCAAGCATCATTGGACCAGGTCACCTCATGGCCTCCATCCACTCTACATTGGCTTTAATCAGCACAATAGGCTGCTTGATAGCCCAGCAGGAGAATTGTCAATTTTTCATCACGACATGACTAAGACATCATCCTGTAATTTGTTTGATGCAGTAAGTACCAATCTATTTCACCTTGACTTTTTAACAACAAATAGTATAGATTACAATGTAAGATTAACTTGACAGAGAAATTTCTATCCTTATTAGATGCCCCAATACACCTGTCTTATCTACACTGTCCCCAAAGGACATTTCTATTGACCTTTATATCACCTCATGCGAACTTCACAGTGACAACTCCATGTACATCAAAGGCGATGTTGCTACATTGGTTCAGGCATTCTATCAAGAGTTTGCTATCCCTCATCTCCACCGCTTCAGTGAGTGCTGCCACATTGAGGCAATTAAGCCGCTCATCCATCATTGTAAGCCCTTCACTATCTCCTATACATTTCTTCATTGACACAATCATTTAGTTACTGCAAATCCTATTGGTTCCCAGCATCTCCCTGTCCCATTAGAAGCAGCTGGAGCACACATCCAATGTTCTGCATTAGCACAAAAGAACTTCAACAACTCTGCTGCCTGTACTGTCACTCTGAAGTCCAAGACAATTCAAAAGGCAGCTGAGATAGTAGTGGCAGAAACAATGGTGAGTATGAAGGTATCAGCAAGATGCCCACAGACACCAGGCACTGTAGTGTACCAATGCTGTGTAGTGGATGCATTTATGTTGCCCAGGGCTGATCAGGCAATTCTTTTGGCTCCGCCATCCCTTCTGGCTCTGCCTCTCTCACTAAAAGGGCATGTAATGTTTCCAACCCCACTAATCAGCATTGGATCTCACTCTGATGCAGTGCTCAACCAATTCAAATTGGAAGATCAATTACTCCCACATCTGAATACATTAATTTGCACTGTTCACAGCAGTCATTGGCAGACGAATCTCAAATTTCCTAAGTGGAATCTTCCACAGAAGCAGATAGATGTACTCACAAGAGCTCTGCTCACTAACACACATAGCAAGGTGAATATTGCTATGGTGTCTGCAAAAAAGGTACACTGAGTGAACAAAAATGACACTGCTACATACTAATGATGGCATTAGAGGAAATGTGCTTGTGTCAGCTATGTATTGATGGGGCTTGGCATATTAGCTCTTATGTTTATGCTCAAAATTGCCTGGTTTGTCATCATGCAGTAAACTCTGTTGTCCCTAGGATATCTACAGATCTCATTTGAACCTTTGTTCATGGCTTGAAGACTGACAGTGAACTCGCCTTAGGTAATATCCAACATATATAAGTCCATTCAAGATGTCTGCAAGAATTCAAATGAAATGGTGATTCAATGACACTTGCAACCATCATCTCAGCCATGCCACCCAATGATTCTACTTAGTAAAGAAGCTTGGGCAATCATCACATGTGAATGATGGAAGAAGTCTATAGTATTTAAGAATGCCCTCGACAGCATATGGAACAAGATTCATGACACAACAAAGAAAATTACCACTACTCACCACAAAAGTGTATGGTATGTCCAGCAAGATCTCTATCTTGGACAAGCCATGCATCACATGAGGTGAACCAAGGCCAATGCCTGGAACACATTCTTCTAGAAGAAGGGACAGGAAGGCAAGGAAAATCAAGGTAAGCTTCATCCTCAAATATACTTGTGGTTGCAACAACATACTTACGATCCTTTTTAGGAGAGCATGTTGACTCTGAGTCTATAGGAAAAGAAATGCTCCCACATTTTATACAACATTTTCATGCTGAGTATCAAGAACTTACTAATGATGACAAAGCCACACTTCTCAAGAAATTCGAGGTTTTCAAGGAGTTGAAGTCCTCTGGATATCAGACTAGCACACATTCTAGGATCAATGATATGATGCACACATTAAAGATAGTTGAGAATGAGGTTTGTCATGTTTTCAACAGATGTATATATTCTGAATGTCCTATTTTATAGCTAACTAGTCTCTATTTCCACTCTGGCACAGAGACTATCCTTTTAACCACATGCAAGAGCACAAATCTCCCACTCAATGGTATTGCCTTTACCACTGAAGGTGTAGAGGGCTTCCTGGAATCAGTGATGTGTCTCAACAAACAGGATTTGATCAATAAGATGGAAGGTTATGCTCTCCAAGAAATTCATGATATGTCTACCTGTTTTTAAATACTATAACTTATGTCCATTGTCTTTCAGGTGCTGCAACAAATCACTCAAAACGCATCTCTCAGATTCATGCAAGCATCTGCAATATAATCAACCAGAAGCTCCATAAGTAAATTAGTAATCCTAGTTCTATTTATTTGCTCATACACAAATAGAAAAGATTATGGGTGAATCCATTGCTAAGATGCAGTGGATGCAATATTTCCACAATGTCATTGCACATTACCAGGTTGTGGTTGAAGGTTGACCGAACAACATCCCATTTGCCAATCTCAGCAATATTTCAAGTTCTCAGACTCATCTTGAAATGCTTCTCCAGAAATGGGAGTTAGGAACAATATATTGGAGGAAATTGACTGAGGAAGAGTATTGAGATCATTGTAACAAGAAAAATAGACAGCTTGAAAGTGGTGAGATAATAGAAGCTGTCCACTGCATGCAATCAAATAAGGGCGGAAAATGGAAATGATCAGCAGACGAGGCTACAGGTGATGACAAAGGAAGGCACATGACCAAATGAAAGGTATACAAGAGTGCCAACATTATCAATTCTGAGAATGAGAACAGGGACAGTCCAGACAGCAAGAATGTTGCCAATGGCAATCCTAGTTCCAGCACACAGACTTGATCTTCCATTCCAGTTGATGGCAACTCTAGCTCCATTATACAGACTCAGCCTTCCATTCCAGACTTCTCCACCTTATCCAAAGGTGACTATGGCAACATCTTTTCCACCTTAACTGGGGGCAACTACAGCAGTGACTTTTCAGGCTTAGAGGAACTCTTTCAATAGTTAGCTAACACACCACAAATATGTCATAATTGTTCTCATCATGGCAGCACTTATTAGATAATTGGTACCTTCTTATGCAGTGTCAGGTATTCATTACATATCTTAGATCATTATTCCATTCCCTGCACAAAATTATTAAGTGAGGATAGGTTCCATGCAATGCATATGAAGGTATGACAAAGGACAAAGTACCATAAAGGGTGAAGGGGCATATACCAGCTTTACAATAGTATTAACATCAACAACTCAAGTTTGCAGAGGACATGATAGGACTAAGGCCATGAATGTGGTGGCCAAGGGTAGTTGTGAGAGGATATGCACTGCAGTGAACATTGAGCACTGAGCACACAATGCAGTGATAGATAAAGAATTGGCACATACAGTACATTGTAGTAGATCCGAAGATGTCAGGCAAGAGTGGGATCCAAGACACAGGAGGCACAGCAAGGAGACACTTTGATGAACATACAGAAAGAACATTCTTGTCATAAGCAGCAGAGACAGTGAATACAGCAGGAGGGCTGTAGGAAGGTGGTGAAGCCAGTGTTATCATTAGGTATCAAACACAATAGTGAGAGAAACAACATATACAGGGCACTTTAATAGACCTGAAGGCATTGGGCAAGGTCTGAAAGCCAGGAAATAGGGCTAGAAAATGGCGGGTTGATGAATATCAGTAAGACTCAGCAATAGAGGATGAACTAGTATATACAGAGTGCTATATTAAATTTGAAGATATTGAGCAAGGGCAGGATCTGAGAGGCAGGAGATATAGTGAAGAGACAATTGGATGGATGTGCAGGGAGGAACATCCTTGTTGTAGGTGGCAGAGAGAGCAAACATGGCCAGAAGAGCCATAGAAAGGCAGCCACTCAATAAGGCACAAAAACAATATAGCAGGGCAGTTTGACAGACACTAGTGGATGCCAAGGGTGTAAGAAATGGGTAGAATTGTAAACAACAGCAAAAAGGCAGGAAGAACAGCATTGTTGTAGTAGGTAGCAGCAATAGTAACAACTGTGGTAAAAACAAGCAAGAAGACTCCTAAAAGAGGCACAAAAACTATGTGCCAGGTGATACAGCCCATGAGAGGGTTGTTGGCAGCGGTGTGCAGTAATGAAGAGGCCATAGATGTCATGAACAATGATGAGCAGGATGTAGGAAGGAGATAAGGAGCAGGAAAGGGCAATCTTGGAGGCCTCTGCTCTAATACATGGGCCATTGCCAATACATTGCCAAATATAAACTGCTGCCAGCATCAGCCAAAGTAATCTTATCTATCTTTTACCTACCATATTTACCAAATAAGGATAGGATTTGGGGTGATATTTACAGCTGTTTGCAAAACTCTGTGGAAAACAAGATATAGAAAGTCATGCCTCAGAGACACCCAGAAAAGGACCCCAGGTGTAGCTGAGTGGGTGACCCTGTGCAGCTAAGTATGTTTGTTTTTGCTCCACACCACCATCATCCATGTAAGGGCCCTACTGTGTCATGCCCTCCAATATCAAGGCTCAAATATCACTTTTGTATAATCACAACCATAGTGTCAAGGATATCTGTCACATGTTAGGTATCAAGAAATCACTCATTTACTGGACGCTCTCTTTATACTCAAAATATGGCACGACTGCCAATCCAAGCAGATACTCCCACTTGACTGGATACTGCCAAATTCTTAGCTCAGCTGATGTTGCTTTCATCTCCATGACTATTCAGGATCACAATACTATCTACCCTGATGAGCTTTAGCACAAACTTTGGGCCAAGCATCATAAATTTGCTATGCTTTCAAATCTTCTTTGGATGCTCCAACATTTTGGCATTGCATGGAAGGTTGTTTCCTATGCAGCTGCAGAGTGAAATAAAGAGATGCATGTAATCTATATGAACTGCATCACTACAGACACACCAGATCCAAACATGCTTGTTTTCATTGACAAAGCTGCCAAGGATAAGCAGACATCTATCTATCAACATGGATGGTCAATGAGAGGAGTTTGTTGTCATGTCAATAGATGCTTTGTTCAGGAACAAGATTCTCCATTCTCCCTGCCATCACTCTTGATGATATCATCACATACAACATCATTGAAAAACCTGTCGACAGTCAACACTTTGTTTGATTTTTGGCAGAACATGTGGTACATTTTCATGGTTTTACATGCACTATGTTAACTTATGTATTTTGGTTCAGATGCCTTTTACCAACCCATATCCTGGTTCCCGCAGTATTATTATCATGGACAACTGTCACATTCACAAGACTGAGGAAGTTCGTCTGCTTATTGAGGATAAGCACTATATGTAACAATATCATCTATGTGTTGTTCTTCACATACTAGTACTAATTGTTGCTAGTTTGCAAGCTTGTTTTCCTTCCTGCATACTCTCCCAATTACAATCCAATCGAACAAGCTTTCTCAGCAATCAAGGCATACTTTCAG
Organism: Boletus eberwhitei; assembly: GCA_038090915.1. Taxonomy (NCBI): domain Eukaryota; kingdom Fungi; phylum Basidiomycota; class Agaricomycetes; order Boletales; family Boletaceae; genus Boletus; species Boletus eberwhitei. The sequence continues at coordinate 12,235 of JBBPNO010000688.1, forward strand.
CACTATCCTGATGACTTCTCAATGACCACAATTGTGTGTGCTTGTCAGAATATTACTATTACCTCCAACAAGGCAAAAGGATATTTTCGGACATCAGGTTATACTGTGTAGTGGGAAATAGACTTTATACCATGATTGTAAAGCCTTGTAGATTCCACTGTGATAAATGTTCATGATTGTTGCAACAAATCTGAAGGAAATGAATGACAGCAATATATTGCTATTGGAAAAACAGTGTGACTCATAATATGAAGATTGACACTACTTGAAGAAACTGTCCAAACCATCGTCATTGGCATCCTCACAAACAGTAAACCCTCTCAGAACAGGAAGCCAAGCATCATGATCAGTAGATTGGTATCAAAGATCATAGTCTTTAGATACATTGTCAACCTCATCCCCAGCAACCATTGGAGGTCCAGTGAAGTGGCAGCCATCACCACCATGGAACTTCTTCTCATAAGCAACCTTTTTTTGGGGTCGACGAGTAGGTGACCTTGATTGGCTCATTGAGCTCTGATCAGTATTGCTACGCTTACATTTTGCATCAGGACCATTCCGCCAGGTGATCAAATTCTTTTTCAGATAGACGATGTCGCCAGCTGGGATTCCAATATCCACAGCAAGCATCCTGTCATCAATTTCAGGAAGAATATCAAGGCCGATATGCTGCCCAGCAAGTCTCCACTCATATATAGTGACATTCTCGACATTGAGCTCCTTCTCAGCATGTTGAAGAAACCACATTAGCTGGAAAGGAGATGGAATTGGAGATGAGGTGGATCTTTTGAGAAGATGATGAACTGGTGTTGTTGGAGTCAGAGTGGTTGGAATTGTGGCAGCAGATGGATTATGAGTGCCAGTAAATGACAGATTAGCTATTGTTTGAAGGAAAAGAACTAATGTGAGTGAGTTGATGTCTAGCGCAGTATTTGGAGACAGCAAGGGTTGCAAAACAGCATTCTGAGCCTGCACCTTATGTGCTGGGTGTAAAAACAGTGCCTTGTCGGCAGCATCAAACAGGGAAATATTAGGTAGCATATCCACTGTTGCCTGGCCTTCCTTCTATGGAGAAATTAGATTTTTTGGTATGAATTTATAGCATAGTTACCAAAGTGCAGGCCCAATCGAGCACCATGGCCAGAGTAAGTGCAATAGCAGTGCCTGATGGCATAGTATATGTAAGATAGCCACCATTATTATTCTTGTACAGATTTGTAAGTTTTATGTGCCATCAAGCAAGGCACATGTCTAGATCTGATGAAGCTGATTGAAATGGCATGAGCTTGTTGAAGTCATGTTAGAAATCATTCAAGCCACAGTAAAAAAAATTGAATACATGGTTTTCATCTGACACACTTGATTCCTCATCACCAGAGTGGCCATTTGCATGATGTGATGGGAGTTTTCCAATATGCTTCATGTCAACCAAAATTTTCATCACCACACTAGGGTCACCAGCAGCATCATGAATTTTTTGGATCATCTCCTTGTAGTCCAACTCATTGTCAACATCCATTGCCTCACTCACTGTACACTGGCTAAAAAGGTTTGTAAGCATGGCAACCCATGGTACAACAACAGGAGACTGAGGGAGTCACACCTCTTTGTCTTCAGCATAGTAAATTTGAATGGAAATCATTGCTTGCTAGATATCTTGTATTGATGCTGACCATGCTTCTCAAGAATATCCTCTAGGGAATAAAGATAGTTGTCCTCATTGAGCAGGAGAAATAATTCCTTGGTTTTAATGGACTTCTCCTGTTGCTTGGTAGTAATGCTCTTGCCCTTGGATGACTGTTTGAGTGCCGAGTACACAGTGAGGGCAACAGTGAAGGCATACTGCCTCTCAGCTGGTCGGTCAGACTCAGACATGCCAGCAAGGTGGATAGTACAAAAATTGAACTGACACTGTCTACTCAGCTGTGCCTGGGGTCCTTTCCTGGGTGTCTCCAAGGCGTGACTTTCCAAAACTCATTTTCCACAGAGATTTGCAAACAGCTATAATGTTGGATGTGAGAAAACTATGTTATCCAGCCTAATTATGAACACTTACACAAAATGCTGCCATTCTTAGTTAGGCTTACTACGTGGGAAAGCCAGGTGCGCCAATCCCCCAGCGTGATCTATGTCACGCCACAATTCAATAGGAGTTGTCACTCAGCTTGTAAATATTGATTTGCATGCTTTCACTACTTGGACGTGTCTCTTCGTTTCGACCTGTCATGGTGTCGCGCAACTGGATATGTTTCACTCACAAGCTGGCCGATCCGCCTACTCCCACACAAGTAACATCGCAAAAATTTACAGAGCGAGGGTCAACACGCTCCTCTTTGGTGCAGACAGGCTTCTCCTCACCCCGCACGCCGGCACGCTCGAATCCTACCTCATGTCCAAATTATCCGACGCCAAGTTTCACAACACCTACCGTTCCATGGCGTTCATGCGCCTGATCCGCTTTTGCTTGGAAAGACACCTATTTAACGTAGCGCTCGCCCTCTATAATCGCATGCTCAAGGAGGGCTTTCTAGCTGTTTATTCCCTCTCTCTTCGCATGACCGCACTCAACATCGTCCACCAAACGAACAACCTCAGGGAGATCGTTTCCCCGTTGAAAAAACTCTTCGAGGAAAAGGCATACGATGTGCCGGCGTTCATGGACCTCGTTCACTATCTGACCGACGACAAACACGCGTCGGGTGCGCTCGTAGACGACCTTGCCCATGCGTTCGTGTCCATACGCCAGATCAAGCTCAGCGAGTACCCAGACCTTGTCGGTGAAGTTGCCAGTATCAATATGCGTGCCGACCGTTTGGACGCCGCACAAACGTGGCTCCAGGGGTTTGAGGACATGTGCGGCGCACAAGGCGTGCTGCCGGACGTCGCCCCGTATTCGGACATTATCAGCACCCTCAATGACATCGATCCCAAGAACTCCGACGCGATTCAGGATGTGCTCTTTCGTATGAAGTCGGCCGGCGTCTCCCCAGATGCAAGCATCTTCAACGCCCTCATCCGAGTCAATTTCGTTCAACAACGGTATCAGGAAGCGTTTGCGCTCTACCACATTCTGATGGAGAAACGATCTGACGAGCTGATGCCTAATGATGTTACCTACAAGATGCTCTTCCGTGCTACAAGCTTGCTGAGCCATCCCCGCGTGGCTCGGAGACTTGGACGTCCAGAGAATGCCGTTCCGCCTCGAAGGCTGTTTCGAGAAATGCTCGCGTGCCATCTCGAACAGACCAAAGGTTGGCCATTAGGACGGTCAACCGTCGTCTCCGTGTCTGCATTCCATCTCGCGCTTCGGACATTCATGTCACGCGAGGATTACGTTGCGGCATTCATCGTCATCCACACCTTGCACGCATTCGGATTTCAACCCAATCTCCAGACCTATCTTATCGTCTTCGTGAATCTCCTTCATCGCATGAAACACGAGGCGAATCTCCCCCGCACAGAATGCTCCTACCGTCTCGTCGATTTCCTCACACACCTCCGTCCCAACGAAGATCCGGATCTTCACACCCTCCTAGATCGTATCCGGCAGCACCAGCCCGCATTCGAACGCACAGGCTCAGCATCTGTCGGGATCGACACCATTTCCCACCTCCTCAGTCTCGGGGCACACGCTCGGCCCACAGACGATGATCTCCCTAACGTACCCACCGTCCTCCGATTCCCTCCCCAAGCCCATCTCCGCCGACGAGATGCACAGATACCGACCGCGGCGATGTTGACAGGCGTCGAGGACCCCGCCTCACACCAGCGCATGTTCTTTTCGCCCGTTCCTCTGGCGCGGGTCGTCCATAAAGCGCTCCTGGGCGAGTTGTTCCGCAAGGCGGTGCATCGGGGTGCGGACTGGGATTGGAAAGGCGCGGCGGGGCCCATCGTCGAGGAGACCCACCAGGAGATGATTCCCGAGGGTGTCGCGAGGGGATTGGAGGCGTCGGAGAGGCGGGCAGAGAGGAGGGAGGGAGAGGGTGTGTTGCCGTTTGCGGCGGCGAGGATGAGGCGTCGGAGACGGAGTGCGCGGGGTGGGCGGGAGATCGCGTTTGGCTTTGAGAGCTAGACAAGGGGTTTGGTGGGCATCTTTTGTTGCCTTTTTGTCTGTCGTGTTTTTTGCATACCGGATTCTGCGTCGTTGGCCTGTACTTTACATCCAGGTATTATCCTTACTACATCAACCACACCAGCCTTCCCCTTCAACATCTCAACCCCGAATACCATTATATCTCCTGTATCATCCCTTGCACGTACTTAGAATTATGACACGACCGAAGCACGGAATAGCGTTTCGGGTCGATGTTTATTCCCACTCACAGTACTACGAGCACACAATCTCAGAGACAACGGCGATATTACAGCAAAACCTCAACCTAGGACCGTCGAACAGGCTTTCTTCGCACATTCGGCACATTCCTCCCATGTTCCCATACCATATGCTCGGGAGTGGCCGTACTCCCAAACTTGACCTGCGCATTCAGGTATTCA
>JBBPNO010000689.1:0-16714 GCA_038090915.1 Boletus eberwhitei
ATCCACGGCATACCACCCACAAACAGATGGACAAACTGAAAGGACCAATCAAGAGTTGGAAACTTACCTCCGGATCTTCTGCGCCAACAACCCTTTATCCTGGGCGCAATTCTTATCCGCAGCAGAATTCCATCATAACTCCGCCCCGCATCACTCCACAAAGAAATCCCCATTCTCCCTCCTTTACGGATATGAACCGCAATCTTACCCCCCCTTGGGGAAGACTTTCCTCCCTGCCCTTGAAAACTGACTTTCCTCCCTGGAGGAAACATGAAAAGAAGCCCTCGCAGCCCACGAATCGACCCAAAAAATTATGTCCTCCAGAATGACTCGTCGATTCTCCCCCTGGAAATCTGGAGATAAGGTTTGGCTCGAGGCAACTCATCTCCGCCTTCATTATCCCTCACGGAAACTTGCACCCAAAAGAATGGGACCATTCGAAATCATTTGCGTATTATCTCCCCTCACCTATCAACTAAAACTCCCGAAAACCTGGAAAATTCATGATGTATTCCACGCTTCTCTTCTCACTCCTTATCGCTCCAATGAGACTCACGGACCCTCTTTTCCTACGCCACCCCCTGACGTCATAGATAACGAAGAAGAGTACGAAGTTGAGGCCATACTCTCCCACAAGGGAACTAAAGCCCGACGGAAGTACCTGACCGCATGGAAAGGATATTCCCCCACTGAAAATACATGGGAACCTGAATCCAACCTCCGACACTCTGCTTCAATCCTGAATGAATATAAACAATGACATAATCTCTGACCCTAATCACCTCTTATTCGTTGCTCGACAGTCTCTTCGTGAGTATCTCGCAAGTGAATGAACGGTGATCTCACCTCTCTTGTCATTACCATCGCCCGCGTCCAAATCGCCCTCACCCAAGCTCGCCTTCAGAAACAATACCCTGACCTCAACATCCCTAAACACGCCACTCTTCACCAACATTTCTGCCACATCAACGGCTGTCCCTATCACTATTAAAAAAGATGTCCTTCCTCTCATCAGCCAATGCGACTTCCTCCTTAACCACTCCCAACTCCCCTCTTCAATCTTGTCATGTATATCCCATGTTTATCCCCACACACGCAGCCCACCTTCTTTACACCGCAGTCATTGACACATCCCATCTACTTCTCGCACTTGAGGAAGACCCCCTCTATCGTGACGATGTTATTTCTCATCAACTCATCCCTGTATTCCACGGAATAGCCCAAGCACTTCGCCTTCACTCCGCCGGAACCAATGACCTTCCTGTACGCTTTGCTTTGGAAGCCATTCCTACCCGCATACTTGCCATACTTCATGAACACGGGTTTGCTACCTTCATTGAAGCACTCCCTCCCGCCACCATTTACCCTACGTTTCGCCGCATTTACCTTTCCTTGCCACTGAACCAACGTGACTCCTACTTAGAACGTGTAGAACAATTTTTACTTTCCGCTCCACGACAATGTTCCCCCATCCCCGTACCCCCTCCTCTTGCGGATCAACTATCGTCTCCTCTACCTTCGGACACCTCCACCGCTGTCGCATCCAGCACAGACTCAGACTCAGACACTGACCTTGAATCAACCATCCCCATTCCCACCGACCAACTGCGCATCATCACCCTCTCCAACGGCAACCGGATTTTATCCTCTCCCATCCAAACCTCACCCCGACCTGACCGTCTCCGCATTCCACTAGCGACGCCTGAAACCATCTGCTTTCAGTGTCATTGCACAGGTCACTATCGAGAGGATTGCCCAAACTACTCCTGCCCCCATTGCCACATTGCCGCCCCTGGTCACCCCACCCGTCAATGTCTCTCTCTCCGATGTGGCTATTGTCACAACTGGGGACATTCTGAGCGATCGTGCCCCCATCGTAACTGTGGAGTTTGCTCTACCCCTGGGCATATTGTTGACGACTGTCCGTTTGAACGCCTATCCCCTTCCCAATCTGCAGCTATCTACGGAGGATCGTCCACCTCTTCCATATAACTCGCTTTCTGACCAAGGACTTTTCATCGAATCTGGGATTCGATTGTACGAAGGGGGTAATGTTACAATTTTACTTCTTCATCCACGTATTCTCTTGTTTTCCTATTTCTCTTATGTATAAACATGGAGATACACCTCAATCTCCAGCGTTCACTTTTTACTTCTAGTTTCTTCTAATGCTATTCTTCTCATACTTCTCTAACAGGACTATCACCTCCTCTGTCGTTTCTCTCACAATGACACGTGATCCTTTTTTCCATCGTATTCTCTATCATTCTTCCGATGACATCATCATGATTCCATCGCGTTCTTTCCTATTCTTTTCTTTTCCTTTTTAACACTTAACACGTTGGTCCATGCGCATTCTTCCTACCTATAAATACTAGGTAGTTTCCTCTCTGTACAATACTCTTGGTCTACGCAATACAAGCATATATTAATTCTCACCCTCAGTCCTCAGTCCCTTTGAGGCTAGCAATCACTAGCATATCTTTAGCATCAATCATTGTCACTTGTGAAACACAACACCTTAGACGTCGGTCTCTACATGAGCATCGCCTAAGGTTGTTGTTTAGTATTGAGTACTCCTTTGATACGCTTCACATAACATTTATGAAACACCAAGACCTTCACTGTCGGCAAGCCTGATGGACACAGTATCTTACACATTTCAATTTCAAATGGCTTCATAAGGCAGGCGCCACTATGGGTAAAGCCAGTGCTTTATCTAGATGAGAAGACCATGCCATTGGCATAGAAAACGACAATACCGGAGTGCTAGTTATTCCACCAGAATAGATCAGTGTTACAAAGATACACATTGCTACAGATTCTGAATCCATCATTGAGAAAATCAGAAAAGCCATATATCTGCTCAAAGAATCCAACATCATTGCCTTACATCAGAAACATGGCATAGACATACTCAAAGATAAACTTCTTCATGACAAAGAAGAAAAGATCTATATTCCTGATGATCAAGAAATGAGAATGGAAATCATTAGACTATATCATGACACTCTAGTTGCAGGTCATCCTGGATCAGAAAAGACAATAGAGCTCATACAATGAAGCTATACATGGCCTGGCATGAACACATTCATCAAAGAATATGTCACTAGATGTGAATGATGTGCCAAATGTAAGCCATCTAATACAGCATCACCCAGAAAGCTTTGTCCATTAGATCTATCAAATATGCCCTGGATCAAAGTAATTACAGACTTCACAACAGATCTACCCCTATCCAAAGGATTTGACTCAATCCTAGTAGTTGTTGATCGATTCTCTAAAGAAGTTGAATTTATCCCTTGTAACAAAACAGTCACCACACTAGACATGGCCAGACTCTATCTCCATAATGTTTGGAAAAATCATGGATTACCCCAGAGCATCATATCAGATAGAGGACCACAGTTTGCATCACAAATCATAAAAGATTTGTGCAAATGACTAGGTATTCAACCAAAACTCTCTACTGCCTTCTATCCACAAACAGATGGATAGACGAAAAGAATGAATAGAGACCTACAACAATATCTCAGACTTTTCAACCACTGAAAAACAAGAAGATTGAATTGAATGATTACCTCTAGCACAATTCTCCTATAATACAAAGAAGCAGGCTTCTACATAGAAATCACCTTTTAAAGTGACACGGTCATACATTCCTAGAATGGATTTTGAACAAAGAGTTACCAAAGCACCTGCAGCAGAACAATTTATTACCATTATGCAGAATACCTTTACCCAAACAAAAGCTAACCTGGAGAAAGCACAACAACGAATGAAAGTCCAAGCAGACAAACATTGCTTAGAAGCCTCTAAATATAAAATCAGCAATAAAGTTTGGCTTTCAACCGAAAATCTTAAATTAACCTGTGCTTCCAAGAAGCTTACAGATTGATGGCTAGGACTATATGAAATCATAAAGCTTGTAGGAGATAATGCACTAGAACTGAGATTACCATGCTCGATACATATACATCCAATTGTGAACATATCTCGTGTCCATCCTTACAAAGAACACCTTGACGGCCAAACAACCTTCTGTCCTGGACCAGTAAATGTCACTGAAGACAGAGAGATTGAATATGAGGTTGATTACATAGTCGACACTTGATTCAAATGAAAATGCCTAGAATACCTGGTCCACTGGAAAGGATACACAGATGAAAATCATACATGGGAACCATTGAGTAACCTAGAAGGTGCTCAAAATGCTATCAAAGAGTTCCACAAAACTCATCCAAATGCTCCATGATGCATCCGTCTTATGCAAACAGATTTCCTTTCAAGTTTCACAGACTATGGTTTACCGTCACAAGAAATACCCATGCTTAAGTTACCCTTTAATTGCCTGGAAGTCAATTATTAGAGAGGGGATAGTGTTACAGACCACATCATTTTTCCTTTCTTTTCTACTATTTTTCCCAATTTTATACATTGACTTTCGCATTTAGCCCCTATCCTTTACCCCTATAACCTGAACCTGCCAAATGCTCAAGTTCATGCCGAGTTCTAGACCCATTAACCTCATGGCATTCTCATGGCATCCATCATGACTCATCCAAGGTCTAGACTACCTCATGCTTGCCTGCAGAATCACACATGTTTGCCTCATGCCTTTATCTATGACTCACTCGCCTCATGTACTCCTCATACTATGCTTCTCTTCCATTCCATGGTTGTACTGATACACATGTAGCATAGCATATTGTTAGATCTAGTGTAAACTCCTATACAGTATATAAAAGCCCAAGTCGCCGCCAAAGGACCTCAGTCTTGTCCTCTTGGTCTTTTCCCAGCTTTACTGGTTGACTACAGGAGCTACTTGATTCACCCTACTTGTTATCTCTTGAATGTTGCTTGCACCTTCCAGTAAGGTCAGGTTGTTTCACCTGGAACATGACAAAGCCAAGCACATACAAGAGGGATTCTATGAAAGCTTTCATCACTGGATATCCAAGCAACTGGCAAAGTTCTTCAATGTGCATAGGGACCTGCTGGAGTTTATTACAAAAAGAGCAACTCTATTGACAGCAATTGTCCAACAAGCATAGAAGAAAACAGTGGCCTTATCTCAGGCCTTTAAAAGACATGAGAATGTTTTTGTGGAGAAAACAACCATATAATGACACCATCAAGACTCTAAGATCCAAAAGACACATTTATGCCAAAACGTGCCAAGGCCTACCTGTTAAACCCCATAGAACAACAAGCTTTCTGGGAATTTATTGACAAACATCTCAAAACTGGGAAGATATCCCCATTAAAATCTTTCCAGGCCACTCCATTCTTCTTTGTCCAGAAAAAAGATGGAAAATTGAGACTCTGCCAAGACTATTGGTATCTAAATGAGCACATCATCAAAAACATATACTCTCTCCCACTCATCTTCAATCTTGTTGATAAACTGAAAGGATCATCAATCTTTATCAAATTTGATGTCAGATAGGGGTACTATTATGCTCCTGTATAACCCATTGACATGTGACCATGTAATCTTTCTTGATCTACTCCAGTATCTTCCTGCATTCCCCAATTGTGTGGTCCCAGGGATGTATCTCAGATATGCCTGAGAAAGGCTTTGCTGCTACTCCTTTGAATAGTCTGATGTGCCAAAGTTCCAAACTTCTAGCATGATGCTTCTTGGACAAATAGCAAACTAATTGTGCCTTAGAGGAAGCAAACCTGATTAAGCATGAGAGTGCAAAGGATGGCACTTTCTACAACAGCAAATAACAAGCATAGTGACGAGATGATTTCTAGATCTAACGATTAGATTGAAGTGAAGTGGAACTTTGATATGGATTGATCTATACAGTGAATTGTATATATCAAGGTTGGGATTTACATGAAGGAAGCATTGACTATATATAGTCCTAAGCTCCTTTAGGGCAGGTTGATATAAATACTAAATAGGAAGAGATTGAGATTGTCAGATGGGATCAGGATGGATAGGAACTATAAGGCAGTGTATGAGAGAACACTGCTGAGGAGATGCTATTCATATGTGAAATACAAAGTAAATAGGGGAAATGAATCATAGCCTGGATCCAGTGTCCATTGCCTTGTGCTGCCATGATCATGATGTTGATGGTCAGAGTTCAGAAGACATAGCATTCAGCATTAGGGGTCTGGGATGGGTCGGGAAAATAGTCCATTGTATCAAAGAACATGTCCACCCATAGAAAACTTAAGGAAATGGACAAAATAAGGAAAAAAGGGTTACCCTTTTTCCCACTTGTAATAGGTACAACAATGTGCTCATCAAACCAGAAGACTGATGGAAAGCAGTGTTTCTCACCCCATTTGGGCTCTATGAGCCAAATATAATGTTCTTCAGAATGTGCAACTCCCTGGCAACCTTCCAGGTATTCATGGATAATCTCTTCAGAGATTATACATATTACAAAAGGGTGGCTGGTAATCTATATGGATGACTTGCTAATCCGATCATCAAATCAAGCAACCCATGACAAAAGGTCAAGGAAGGTTCTTGAACACTTCCAGAAGCATAAAATGTAACTCAAACTCAAGAAATACACTTTCTCAGCAGAAAAGGTCAAATATTTGAATATGATTGTTGAAAAGGACAGAGTCCAGATGGACCCAGTCAAACTCAAGGCCATTTGAGAGTGGCACCACCCTGGTAATGTAAAGGATGTATAGTCCTTCCTCAGCTTCTACAACCTTTGCTTAACTTTACAAAGCAAAAAACAGCATGGTATTGAGATGAACCACAAGAGGAGGCATTCAGAAGCCTGTAGGCCACCTTCACATGAAAGGCACACATGTCTGATGTTAGCTTATGCTATCACTTCAAGGCACACATGAACAAAGACCTTGCCATTGAATACCATACATCAAATGCAAAAGATGAACCCAAGCTGTGAAAGTGGATTGAGAAGGTTAAGAGATTTGATGATAAGTGACAATAAGTGGCCCATTCCTTTTACAAGCAAATTGAGGCCTCTATATGCTCATCAGGCAAATCATATATCCATGATGAATGCTGTCCCCCTGCTGACTGTGCATACAAAGCTTCAGCCAGTGGCTCAAAACACTTACCTGGACTTACAGATGAAGAGCAAAAGCTGCTTTGTGACAATGAAGACTGTTTTAAGTGTCGACTGCCCTTTCAGACCTATACAAGCAATAATTGCCCAAACAGTTTTCCAAAGGTAGTTGGTTATAAGATGATCACTGTGGATAGCATCAAGAAACTTGCCTTGAAAATGCCAAGCACTAAACCTGCAGGTGGCCACTCAACTTACACAGCTATGATTATAGTAGTCAATATTGAGGAAGTTGTTGTCATCATAAGGCCTTCAGCAGCACTGGAAGATGGTATGAATTCAGATGAACAGTGCATTTTCCCTATCTCATCTCCCCAGCTCATTTGGTAATGCCACATTAATGGCCCCTTGTCTGAGCATCCATTGGAGGTTGAGGTCCTCATTGACAATGGATCCTCTCTAGTTCTGATTGATGAACACCTTGTGGTGTCCTTGGAACTTCATGTCCATGATCTTGCATAGCCTATTCCCATTGGAATGACACTTCTCTCTTCTTCTACTAGAACAATTCTGTCTCACTATGTTAATTTATGAGTTTCCTCCTTAGATTCTCAGTTTCGATGTCATTCTGTTTGTGCACTCATCATACCCAGCCTTGTGAAACCATTACTACTTGGCCATCCATTTCTTGCATGCAACAATATCCTCATAGACCATGCATTGCATTTCTGTGTTGTCAAGGACTCCAATTATGATCTGTTTAACCTGCCTGTTCCCATGCAAGCCAAGCAATGCATAATCTTGATATCAACTTCAATATGTTCTGCACATGCTGCTGTACAATCTGAGTTACACCTTGTGTTACCAATCCACAAAACCCACATTGATGCCTCTTGTGAAAGTGTCTAGCCATTTGACTGCATTGCAGCTGTAGGCTCACCTTGCTCAACTTAGTTATCTTGATTTACAGTACTACAGCAACATGATTGTCATCTCAAATACAAATATGAGGACCACTTCCCTGTCAACATTCCTCACTGCAAATTATTACCAGATGATGTCCTCTTTCATGTATGACCAAAGAATGCCAACAAAGTGATCCAGCTGTGCTCCTATAACTGTTCCCAAAAATATAAGTCAGCATGGCACACCCTTTTGCAACAACACATCACTGTGGGACACCTTTGCATGTCAAGTAGCAAACACTCCTTACCTGCCCTTATTATTCCAAAAGCTGATCCTACAATGCTATCCCATTGGGTTAATGATTTCTGCATACTTAATATGAACACAGTTCCTGACAATCACTCCTTATTATGCATTGATGACATTCTGCATGACTATGCCAAAGGTCAGATTTTCGGTAAACTTGACATGACAAATTCCTTTTTCCAAACAAAGTGTCATCCTGATAACATCCACTGACTTGCAGTTCACACTCCTTAGGAACTGTACAAATGGACTGTTATGCCAATAGGTGTCCATAATGCCCCTGCTGTCCATCAGAGGCACATGTCTTGCACACTCTGACACCTAATCAGAAAGATTTGTCATGTTTACCTTGATGACATCATTATCTGGTCACAAACTCTAGAAAAACACATAAGGAGTATCTGTTTTGTCCTCAATGCTCTTTGTGCTGCCACCTTGTTTTGCTTGCCGAAAAAGACTTCATTGTTTTGTTTGGAGGTTGATTTCTTGAGTTACCATGTGTTAGCCCATGGTGTTGAAGTTGATATAACAAAGGTGGCAAAAATCCTTGACTAGCCTCAACCATGATCAGCAAGCAAAGCCCAGCAATTCCTGGGCTTGAGATGTTAACTTGCTAACCATTCGCCTGACCTCACTAGATATACCTCTGTCCTGAATATTCTGACAACCAAGGCAGCTGAGATGGTTTTTTTGGCTTGATCATCTTGTCACCAGAAGGCCTTCAAATACATTAAGCATCTTGTTACAAGCCCAGTCTGCCTTACTACCATCAACCACAACAATCCTGGGGATAATTGCATTTTTCTGATGATTGATGCCTTTGATTTACATACTGGCACTGTCTTGTCATGGGATCCAGATTGGAAATCAGCTTGACCAGTCATCTTTGACTCTACACCCTTGCATGATGCTGAGCTAAACTATTCTGTTCATGAAAAGGAGCTGTTTGCAATGATTTGTGCCCTCAAAAAATGGGATGTTGATCTGCTTGGTATGCCTGTAATTGTTTACACAGACCATCATATGCTCCAAAACTTTCTTTGACAGCACAACCTCTCATGTAGGCAAGCCTGCTGGGCTGAGTACATGTCTCAATTCAACCTTGACATTTGTTATATACATGGTGAGGACAACATGGTTGCCAATGCCTTATCGCACTGCCATGATGACAAAGATATTATCGCTACTATCATACCTTACATTTTTAATCCAGTGTCCACCCTAACTCAACCTTGTTTGAGTGGTCTCGACACACTTGCCAGTGTATCTCTCTTGGAACACAACTGTACTCTCACCTTGGAAATCATAGAAGGATACACCACATATACTTATTGCAAGAAGTTATTCTTACTGCTCGGCTCGATGCCAAATTTAGAAGAATGTGGTAGTCTATTGTTTCTTGACCAATGTTTGGTAGTTCTGAGTGTTCCTTCCCTCCATACATGCCTATTCCACTTGGCCTATGATATAGGTGGTCATTTTGGTGCTGATAAGACTTATGAATCTCATTGCCACTCATTCTATTGGCCCAATATGTGACATGACCTGATCAACAGCTACATTCCTAGTTGTTCAACTTGTATGCACAACAAATCACCTATGACTGCACAAGCAGGACCTTTTCATCCACTCCCTGTTCCTGATATACATGGGGCTTCCATTGCAATTGATTTCATTGGTCCCCTCCCTGAAGATACAGGCTTCAATATGCTCCTCATCATGACAGACCAGCTAGGCACTGACATCCACCTTGTTCCCTGTTATAACAACATCTCTGCATGTGAACTAGCTCAGCTTTTTTTTACCCATTGGTACTATAAAAATGGGTTGCCAAGGGAGATCATCTCTGATTGTGATAAGCTCTTCCTTTCACATTTCTGAAAAACACTCCATAAGTTGACAAATGTTTCACTCAAACTTTCTGGTTTGTATCACCCATAGTCAGATGGCACTAGTAAATGCATGAACAAGACTGTGAACATTGGCAATATATTCAGTTCCTTGTTGACCAAGATCAATCCGGTTGGGTTCATGCGCTACCTCAGATGTGATTTTTTATTATAAATTTGGTCAATGCTAGCACCAGGTTTTCTCCATTTCAGCTGCATATTGGTCATTCATCACATCTGATTCCCATACTCATTCCATGTGAAAAGGGTAGCAAAGAGGATCTGGATGCACATGCCTTTCTTATCCACCTCTATTTCAACACTCTCAAACCTCAAGACAATCTTCATGCAGCAAAAATCTCACAGGCAATAACTGCCAACCAGCATCATTCACAAGACCCGCTCTTAGGGATCCTTGGTTATGCTTTCCACCAAAAACAGTTGCTGTGACTACCTATCCCAAGGTGATGGCTGAGTTGCCAAGTTCATACCATGTTTTGATGGTCCCTACCATGTGGTTCATGCAGATCACAGTTCCTCTACTTACATTCTGAACTTGCCTACTTGTTCTCATATCTCACCAATCTTTCATGTCAGCCAGTTCATACATTTCATATCAATGACAATGCCCTTTTACCAACCTATGTGGTCACATACCCCAACCCAGTGCTAACTACCAATGGAAGACTTGAATATCAAATTGATCGCATTCTCGAAAAGTGACAAGTGGGACATGGACAACAATACCTGGTTTGGTGGGCCAGATTTGGCACTGAGAACAATGAATGGCTGCCACAAAAGGAGTTGTTGAACTGCAAGGCCCTCGATATCTGAGAAAGATCTTTTTCATCATAGTTTGGGAGGATGTAAGCCTACTACATCATAACCCACATTCCACCTTGGACAGATAGGTATCCAGCAAGGTCATTCCTCCCTGCAGACATCTATATACAGGACCTGTACTCATAGAAGGATGATCTTTTCCTTCCTTGTTGTTCTCATATTGAAAGGAAACCGACAAACTCAAGGGTTACTCGAAAGTAATATCCAAGAGCCAAAGGCAATTCCAAAACTAAGGAGTATCTACGACAAGTATGCTACTATATATACTGTTGAGGTATGTGCACGGACCGTGTTTAGGGCTGGCGCGGAATGTCCTAGAATGTTCTATGACGTAGTGTGATGTCATCGTGATGTCATAGTGATGTGGGGTCTAGGCTTAAGGCCTGGACTATGATGTAATTGTATGTAGTAAGGGTGTGCCCTAAGCGTTCTCGGCATCCATAAGGTATAAGCGTTAGCTAACTACGTAAATATCAGGATAAGTGTCAAAAATCGTTTCATTACCACCTTTTTAATCCTCGAAGTCCCTTTCGAGGAGGATACCGGTTAGCTTGGGCTTTGAGCCCGGTGTCGGGATTTCGAACAAGTGGTCTGGCAGCTTGTTCAGGGATTTTGCGTAGGCGCAGAGGTAGATGTGAGGCGGATCGCGGTGGGATGGGCAGTGTGAAATTTTTTGACGAGTTTCGGAGTGTTTTTCATGTTTGCCTTGGGTTCCCATGTGTGTTCCTCTCTTGGGTATCCTTTCCAGTGTACGAGGTACTCAATTTTCCCTCTGTGCTTTCGTGAGTCGACCACTTCTTTGACTTCGTGTTCCTTCTCCTGTTGGATGATAATTGGAGGTGGGGGTTTTGGTCTTGTCTGGGAGGGGGCGGTCCCGACGATGTATGGTGTGAGCAGGAATTCATGGAAGACAGGGTGGATCCCACACCACATCCTCAGTAGCTCCAGCTCATAGGAGGCTTCGCCGACTTTCCTTTTGACCTTGAAGGGGCCATAGTGTTTGTCGTCGAACTTCTTTGTCGGTCGGTCTGTTTGGATGTGGGTGCTCTCTAGGAGCACTTGTTGTCCAATCGCATAGTTCATCAACGACGAGGAGTGTTTGTCGTGACTCCTCTTCATTGCTTCGGCCGCCTTCTCCAGCACTTTCTTCGCGGTTTCGTGATGATGTTTCATTTGTTCCACGAAACTAACGGCGGATTCGTTCCATGCTTCTGCTCGTTTGCTCGGGATGAGTGGCTGTTGCCTGTAGTTGAGCAGGAACAGGGATATGCCCGTGGCACTGGTGGTTTGTGAGTTGTGGGCGAATTCAGCTAGGGGTAGCCATTTGGCCCAGTCGGTCTGGTGGTGGTTTACGTAGATGCGGAGGTATTTCTCCACTTCTCAGTTGACACTTTCCGTCTGGCCGTCGGTCTGGGGGTGATAGGCCGTCAACGGATTCGCTTGTATTCCGAGGAGGAAGTAGAGATCTCGCATGAACATGGAGATGAATTGTGTTCCTCGGTCTGATATCACCTTGTGCGGTGTGCCGTGGAGTTTGAACACCTGGTCGCGGAATATCTTTGCTACTCCTTGTGACGTAATGGTGTCCATAATGGGCGTGAGGTGAATCATTTTTGAGAAACAATTGACAATGACGAGAATGGCATTCTTGCCACTGGATTGGGGGAGGGGGCCGATGAGGTCGACAGATATGATCTCCCATGGTGCGGATGGGATTTCGTTCGGGTGGAGCGGCGTGTTGATCGCCATGGTTTTGGCTTTGACCCTTTGATATGTGTCACAGCCTCTCATGTACTCTTCGACATCCTTTCGGAGCGTCGGCCAGTAATACTCGCTCATGATCAAGTTACGCATTCGTTTGATGCTGGAGTGGCCTGTGATTGGGTGATCATGGTTGGTGACGACGATGTCTTCATGGAGCTTGTCGTCGTTCAGTACGTATGTGAGGTTTCTCCACTTCACGAGTCTGTCTTTTCTTGTCCAGGGGCTTCCTTCTTTGGCAAGGCCATCTTTTGCGAACTTCTTGAGTTTATACTGTAATCTGGTTATTCTCGAGGTGATGCTATCGGTGGCTACGGCCTTGAGGGAGACTGTGGTTGAGGTAGGCGATGGGGGAGGCGAAAAAAAGGGTGTTGGGGAGTAGTGTTTGCACAGTGTTATCGAGGTTCACCCCCTTTTCGAAGTCTGGCCTCCTGGACAGAGGGTCAGCAGGGTTTGTCTTGCCCGAGTGGTGGGTTATCATCAGGGAGTATTCCTGAAGGATTTGTTGCCATCAGGCTTGATGGTAGGAGAGGTCCTGTGGGCGGTGGAAGAACTCTAGTGTTCGAGTTGTCCATAAAAAAGGACGATGGTCCAAACGACTCGAGTATGATACCCCGCGCGCATCCAAAGGAGCCCAAACGAAAGGAAGAGACGTCCTCTTGATCCTGGTTGAATAAGGTGGACCCGTGGATCATCCGCTGGATGAAGGCTCAGGTGGACAGCACTGACATTGAGCGCAGCGTCAAACACCTGAAGTCTTTCATTCACGACACCAGGACGATCAAAGTGTCTTGGGACCTCATTCAGGAACTCCGAGAAATGAGTGAACACGATGCCTACTGGACCCTGCGTGATCTCCAACACACCCCAAAGTTCAGGAAAGCGTCGCCCTGCAAAGCAAGAAACTCCTTGGAAATTCCCGTCATCCTGAAGATGCCGAATAGTGAGAGTGCCGAAGTAAAGGCGCTCATCGACTCGGGGTGCACAGGATCATCCATCCACAAAGACTTCGTGGGTAAAAAGGGGGTACCCACCCACAACCTACCACGGGCACTCACCATCTACAATACCGATGGCATGATCAACACTGGAGGCAAAATAGAAAAGTTTGTCATCATTGAACTACAAGTCAGGGACCACAAAGAGCAGATCGCTTTGGCGGTTACCAATTTGGGCCCTAACATGATCTTCCTAGGATATGACTGGCTAAAAATGCACAACCCAGCCATCAACTGGAAGACAGGTCGAATCAAGTTTAGGTGCGATAATGATCACATACCGATGCTTATCAACGAAAAGGATGACGAACCGGAAGAAGACTTTGTGCCATCTCAAGGCGACCGCCTCTTTAGCCTAGATGTTGACGCATACGTGTGAAACGTTGCCACTAAGGTAGCCATCAAAAACTACACGCAAAAGAAGAAGAAAACCTTCGAGGAAGCCGCCCCCGACTACATGCATGAATTCAAGGACGTGTTCTCCAAAGAGAACTTCGACATGCTACCCCCATGGCGTTCTTGGGATCATGCGATCAAACTCCTCCCGGACGACCACGAGGTAGACTGCAAGGTATACCCTTTGAACCCAGGTGAGCAAAAGGAGCTCGACGATTTCCTCAAAGAAAACCTTAAGTCAGGACGCATCTGCCCCTCCAAGTCCCCCTTTGCGTCCGCATTCTTCTTCATCAAAAAGAAGGATGGACGCCTCCGCCCCGTACAAGACTACCGCAAGTTGAATGCGGTAACGCGCCGAAACCGATACCCACTCCCCCTCATCAGCGAACTGGTCGACAAGCTAAAAGCGGCCAAGTACTACACAAAGTTCGATGTGAGGTGGGGGTATAACAACATACGAATGGCAGAAGGAGACGAGTGGAAAGCCACGTTCTGAACAAACCAAGGACTCTTCGAACCCTTGGTGATGTTCTTCAGACTCACCAACTCCCCGGCAATGTTCCAGACGATGATGAACTTGCTGTTTAGAGAGTTGGTAGACCGAGGTGTAGTGGTTGTCTACATAGACGACATTATGATATTCACTAAGACGCTCGAAGAGCACAGACGAGTAGTATGTGAGGTCCTGAAGATACTGCGCAACAACAAGCTCTATCTTCGCCACGATAAGTGCGACTTCAAAGTCCAGGAAACTGAGTTCCTCGGGCTTGTGGTCTCACAAGACAAGGTGAAGATGGACAACAAGAAAGTCGCCGCAATAGCTGACTTGCCTGTTTCCACGTCCAAAAAGACATTAAGGGGTTTCCTTGGATTCCTCAACTTCTACCGATGATTCGTCAAGGAATTTGCAATGATAGCGTGTCCCCTAAACGCACTCACGTCGGTGAAGAAAGACTTCATCTGGACAAAGAAATGCTAGAAAGCCTTCGAAAACCTCAAAACCACTCTCACTTCCGCACCTGTGCTCGCGATGCCGACCGATAATGACCCCTATCGAGTCGAGACAGATGCGTCCAGTGTGGGCGTCAGAGCAATCCTTTCCCAGAAGCACGACGGAGTATGGCATCCCGTCGCCTTCATCTCCCGTTCGCTCAATGACACCAAGCAAAACTACCACACAGCTAACTTGGAGATGCTCACCATCATCTTCGCTCTTAATAAATGGTGGCAATACCTCCTTGATGCCGCCCACCCTGTGGAAATCCTCACAGACCACAAGAACCTACTTTCTTACGGGGGGCAGGGCGGGGTAGAATAGTTATTTTTTGTTCCCTTGCAGGGAGGTTCACTTTTGTCTCGGTCTTGTCAGCCTCGTCAGAGCACAAAACAGCAAATCGGTTGTTCTGCAATGACTTAGGTGGTAGTACAATAGAGCGGCTGGTATCTACTGTACAGGCTGAAAAGACGAGTCCGTGGTTACATTAGGGGTGTATTCTACAGCGGGTTCAACCCGCTCTGCATCCGTCATCATTGCGCATATGGTTGCAAACATGTCCAGGAACACTTCCTGCCCATTTATGGTGATTCCTCATGCCTGGCAAGGTCAGGGTCAGGGCGGGTGGTCGGTGCACAGGGAGCGGTATACTGTGGGTGGGGTGTGAACCTTGGCGTATATGTGGGGCCCCTAGCCCACATGTTCTTTTTGCGGTCCTCTATGTCCACCAGGATCTCTTCCACTATGACCAAAGCCTTCTCCCACTTGTGGAGATTAGTCGAATTGATCATATCAGGTTTACTCTTCTCAACGAACTCCACGAGCTCATTCCTCACCGCCCAGTGGATGAGGTGGACGATCATCGTCCATTGTATGTTATGCTAAATTTGGCCTCCGCGGCCAGCTGGTGGAGTCTGACGAAGTAGTCCTCAACGGTACCTTGTCCTTGGGTGAGCACAAATATTTGAGCCTTGGTGTTGCAGACCAAGGTGGCGGGTTGGAAGTGCTTCTTCACCTGTTCTTTGAAGGTGTCGAAGTGGATCGCAGCGAAGGTGTCGTCGCAGGCCATGAGATCGGCAAACCGACCGGCAGAGTTGTCGCCCTTCATGTATGAGAGGACGATTAATATTTTTTGCCAGTCTGTCGGCTCTGACTCGAAGCCCTTGAGGTAGTGGGAAATTGTCCTCCACCATTGGATGAACTTCTTCTTGTCCCTGTCGAAGGGGTCCGGTTTGGCTGCGAGGGACTTCCCTAACCAATTGCTAGTCAGGGGGAATCCTCGAGCAGCTTCGCGTGGGACTCCTGGCGAGGATGGGCCTGAGGGGGGCATAGGGAGCAGCCTATGCAGCGGTTGTGTCGGAGGGCATGTGGATGATCCTCTGGGACTGGGGGGACGCGGGGTGTGCTGAGGAGGGCGCATCATCATTTCGCCCAGAGAGATAGGGGGGTTTCCTGCGCGGCCAGGGTTCTGCAGGTTCCTTTCCACCCATTCTATATAGTTTCGCATGAACACCCGTGCCGGGTCGTTGTCGTCCATTGGGTTGTCTTCATCTAGTCGAACAACTGTGGGGACTGTGGTGGCGCTGGTTATGGAGGGGGGCGTGGACG